>JASDQU010589004.1:57862-76100 GCA_032191745.1 Picea mariana | reverse complement strand
CCCATGCACATATTACATTCCTCTGGACCCTGTGTTATCCTAATCTGATCTATTTTTTGTTAACTCTGCAAAATGTGCAGCCGACAAAACTTTGTCAGGTTAACTGACTCAACAATTTCATGAAAATATGAACCATTCTGGTTCAATAATATATCAGAATTATTTCTTCCAATTTCATGGAAAATTGAATGCCCAGATCAATTTTATGGGTGAATAATTATATTCTACTATCCAAGACCTTTCCAATGCCTTCTCCCATGCTCAATTCTGAGTCTTGAGCAAAGTGTTATGGTTATTTGAAATTTGTCCATTAATTTTTCTGTTCACACATCAACTTGGCACAACTCTGCGCTATAATTATGGATTTTTGCACCTACTCCATTGGTGTTTTCATAGGATCTCAATTGGTTTTCTTCATATACATATTTTTGACACTTTTTCCAAGTTTCACATTTTTCTGGGTTTTGGGCTGCTAGTTACAGCCTGCTAAAGTTCTAGGCCAATTCGTGTTTTTGGTCTGGAATGCTACAGGTACCTTCTTTGTTGTATTAAACATTTTTAACATGCCCAAAAATTTAATTCAGCTCTAGGAATATCTTCTACAGTTCAATATCTTTCCATTGACTATTCCTGCACCTCAATCTAATTCTGGAGCAGAAAGTTATGGCTCTTTGAAGTTAGTTGGGTCTTAAAATTTACCCTCCAATGTTTGTGTTGTAACTTTCTCATAAAAGCTATATTTGACGAACAATTTACACCATTAGAAATATCTCTCTGAGCTCTTTTATTTGACCTGTAGAGACAGAGTGTACCTTTGTACACTTTGTTCTAGTGGTTTTTAAGTAGCTAAAAACACTCTTAAGGGCCTTAGAAACGCGCTACAAAAAGATGACGTTCAAATAGTATAAAATGTTGCAGAAAATCTTTGGTTTTCTGTTGTGGTTCACCCTCCAAACGAATTCGCGCGCACAAATTTCAACCTGTACACCCATATTTAGCATGCATAGCAACACCACAAGGTAAATCATTCTCTGCACACATATAACCGTTGTGCATCACTTCTTTGTCGTGCCAATAACTAGCACGCACTACTTTTGTGTCATGCGCCAATATCCACTACACAAAATTTTGGTTTTTGCACTAATACCCATTGCATGCAATGTTTGTATTGCGCGCTGATATTCTACACGCATTTCACTCTACGTGATGAACCATGCCAAATTTTAGTACGCCCCCACCGCGCACCAATACTCTGCGCGCATCATTAACTAAATTGTCGTGCGACAACATATACCCACATTATGCGCGCACCAACCAAACTCCTCTGCACTCTGCCAATACTACACGCACCACGTGCACCATTATTATGTGTGTGCACACCACGCACACCTTAATATGCATACGCATACCGCGCAATGCTAAATTTAGCGCGTGAACCAGCACTCCAATATTTTTCAGCACAGTGCCCAATTTTTACATATCACAAGCTTATTAATGCGCTTCATGCATTTTTAGTGCGCCCACCTGTGCACATTCATTTTTATACGCATCAATTCCTCGTGAATTCCATTGTAGAAATTGGGTCTTTTGCTTAACGTTTTCCCAATTTCTACCATAGACATTCTGCAACCATGAAATTTGTCCAATTTCACCTCGATAACACTAGTTCTCAACAACAAATCATTGTGGTTTGACATTTCTGGAATGAATTTTTCCCAAACTCAAGTCACGAATTGAGAATTTTAATTACAAATCTCGCTCCAAATGTCATGGCTTCACTATAAATTCAAATTTGACCAATTCCAGGTATGAATTTGCTAGAACAGATATTAAATCAAGAATATCTCACCACATGGCCGAATTTCTCAATTTTCCCATGAATTTAACAACAAAAATTGGGGTTTTTTCCCAAATCCGCACAATTGTTGTTACTCTTTCCCATGGACACTCTGCAACTCAAAATTTGGCCACTTCGAAATAAATCATCCATGAAATTTCACTTCATCTCAACTTGCTCGGCCCATCCAAGCTCAAACTGAAGCTCTGATACCATATTGTAACATCCCCGGCCACCCAGGCCAGGCCATGCTTAACATATTGTAACATACCCAACATCAAACTGAGCTATGCCACACAAATTTTTCAAACTATATGCAATTAAACATATACACACATAATTTTTGTGAAACATTATATATAAAACGTAAACAGACCAATACATATTATAAATGCACAAATTCATATTGAAATAATAGTAAACATATACATGTAGCATATATAGGAAATACCCATAAATATAAAGATAGTTATAACCACACATAGGATAAACCCATAAAATTAAACACGTAAACAATAATGCAACATGTAAATTTATCACACAATTGACACTTATCTTGGTAAGAATTTCACCAAGTGTGTGCAAAACTTCCACAAACCTCCTAGCCTTAGACCACACTGCTCATCACTCTCGGTAGTGGGTCACCCCTGAGATGGGAATAAACTCCACCCGGGTAAAGGGATTTCTAACCAGGCTGATGGTTCATAGACAACAAGAAAGACTCTGTCATAGGTGCCAACTCAAACTAACAGCCTACAGTCCCTCATTCCCCACATGTCTATCCCACACAAGGAAGTGTGCCTCTTCTTTACTCAACAGTCCTTCGGCTTCCCCACTTCCTTTCTGGGCTTCAACAACAGGCCATATAGGAAGTCTCAGAGCCCTATAGCTGTAGTTTAGCACCTTCAGGAAATCAATTCCCAATGATTCTCTCACCCAGAGAGATTACTCATGGGCATGACAACCCGCCTCTTCAATATCCCACGATCCTGACAACCCGCTTCTTCAATCCAACTCCCAATCTAACCAGGTACACAAACAGGTATGGTTATGCATATAGGTTCAGGTATAGTGACATGAAGGTATGGAGGTCAACTGACTGGGTGAGTGAAATCTCATGGAATGGTTGCACGCATGATCGAATGGTGGAAGGAATAATGGGAAATTGAACTAATTCCAAACTATATGTATGCATGTCCCCAACTTGACACTTGTTGTGTTGGGATCTACTTTGGCCCACTCATCCTTAGAACTTAGGATAAAATAATTTCCCATACTTTATGATTTAAGGAATATTAATATAATATTCCTTTTTGGCTTAATCTCCCTAGCTTAACCCCTTTTCCTTAACTTTTATCCCTCCATTCCCTAACTATTTGATTTTAGTCCCCCAAACTCTTTTATCATGGTTGGTACGCGCAAGGATGTATTTTATATTAATGATGAAACATATGCAAAAATAGGCTCAATGGCCTTTAACATCTAGGCTCTCTGGCCTAATCAAAACATAATAATCCTAGCTTATAATAACTGGCTCACCAGCCTATAAAACACAACATATACACAAAGGCTCCTTGGACTCAAAATCGTGCGCACTTCATCATTTTACTGCGCAGTACATGCACGCACTATGCCATGAAAGGTGCATACAAAAATGATATCAAATAACTCACCACCTTAAGTACATTTGCATTTACATTTATAATTGGGTTCAAACTGGGGATATTACAAGTAGGGTCTACCCCCCTTGGATTCCCTAGGAATGAGCCTAGATGGAAGAAGTCCAAGTCGAGGTGATAGTGGATTTGGACTTAGGCTTGTGCCTCCAAGGACACACTAATTGGGTTGGAGACGTCTCCACGCTTGTAGGTGTGTATAAGGACAACAACATGAGAAAGTGTGAAGGAAGAGAAAACGTTTTGGAGCTCCAAAGATATAGGGTTTTTTTGTAACCCTAATTAAGTAGGCCATCGCAGGTCATCTTGAGGGTGTCACACAAGGAACCCCCATGGGTCAGCTAGTATTTTTCATGGAGGGCCCCGTGAGACAAGAGTTCTTAGTCCTGCAAGGCTAAGACAGATTTTGGGAAGATGCTAGTGGCAGGTTGTTGAGGACTAAAGAAAGGTTACATGTCAATATAACAGAGTATTAGGTCAACTACAAGATAAAAGGTAACTTTTAAGGGTTATTCTTATGTTGTTATGGCACATTCATAGTGGTGATGATACATGGTATGGTACACCTTGGTGATGACATGATACCTTATTAGAAGTACACTTTTAGCTATCTTGATATCTAGTTCAATATATGTCATGGTAATGGTTCATTATTAGAGACACATATTTGAGATTTTGGTACATGGTTGAAGTTCACACTTGGTATATGGTATCATATGTATGAGATACACCCCTTGGTGATGCTGGTACTTGTTTGAGGTACACCATAGATACAAGTTGAGTATCAATGACATGATACAAGTTGATGTGATAGGATGAAAATGACAAGTTTATAGTGCCAAGTTGATGTGATGGGTTGATAGTGACAGGTTGGATACAGTGACAGGGTGACAGTGATAGGTTGACAATTTATAGGTTGATATGACAGTGGTAGTGAAATTGACAATGGTAGTGATTGTGGTAGTGATAGTTTGGTCTACACTTATATTTCAAGGCAGTAAAACGGGGATAGGAAAGGGGGTTGTATCCTCTTTCTGATTGGTGTCGAAGAACACATGGAGTTGAAGCTTCCTTCAGGTTGGATCTTGATAATCAGGGGGTTGTAGACTCCTTCTGGTTGGATCTAGAGAATTCAAAGATTTGTATATTTCTTCAGGTTAGATCTTCTAAATAGGGGCTCATATCCTCCTTCCAGTTGTAGCTGGAGAATTGGGAACTTGGTGCTTCCAATGAATGTATTCTTGACAATATATAAGAAATAATTCCATGGTTTTCTCCCATTTGGGTTTCCACATAAATACTTGTGTACTGTGTATTTGATGTGATGTTGCTTATGTTATATTCTCATGATATAGTGAATGAAATCATATATGATACATTTATGATATACTTCTGATAAAGTTGAAGTTTATATATTGTGATTAAATGTGGTAAATGTGTTCATATTGATTCACCCCCCACCCCCCCCCTCTCAGTATTCCAACAATTAGTATCAGAGAAGGTTCCTTCAAGAAATGGTTTAACAACTGGAAGGAAGATCATTGAGTACACTATGTTTGGGGTGCCACAGTTTGATGGTCAGAATGAAAACATTTTTACATGCACAGGGATATGATGTTTGGAAATCAATTGTTACAAGATACACTGCTACAAAGAAACCGAAGACTACAACCAAGAAGGAATTGAAAAGAAATAACAAAATAGAAATGGATGGGAGGTTTACCTGATCCGGTAAAAGAAAAAGTTGGAAAATTTTCATCAACTAAAGAAATTTAGGATAAGCTACATAATATCTATTTTGAGGAATATCACATCACAAATCTAGAGAATGCTAAAGAATATGCAAGAACAAAACAAGAAGAAATATTCCCATCATGTCAAACATATTCAAAAGAAGATGATTGTGAAGAAAGCATAGTAGATCTTGAAGCATAATTAATCATTTATTTAGATGAATCGATGAAAGAAAGGAAGAAAAACAAGTCTCTTGAAGAACAATTATTCAACAAGAATTCTCAAGAAAGTTACAAATAATTCCAACAGGTCATCATGAATCTAAAAGCTCTGTTGGAAGAATCCAGAAGGATTGAAGAAACATACAAAAGTTAGATGGAAGAAAAGTATTGTTTGGAAGCCAAAATAGTAGCACAAATAAAGGAAGTAGAGAAGAGACAGAATATTTTGACAGATCATCTCAAGGAAATATTTGAGGATTTAAACCATCTTGAAGAAAAATTCAATCAAAAAGAAAGAAGACTTGAAGAAGAAATCATCTCCTTGAAGATCCAACTTGAAGAAGCAAAGAGAACAGAAGAAGTCATGAAAATTCAGATGATGAAGAAAGAAGAAGAGGTTGAGAAGATTGAAGAATAATTTTTTCACATTGAGAATTAAAATCATCATGCTTAGTAAGAACATTGAAGAAAGAGAAACATCCACAACATAAGTAAATAAAGTTGAAGAGAAACGGTCTAGATTGCTAGAAAGGAAGAATGAAGAAAAGAGAGAGTTGTGCAAAAGTACTCAAAGGAAGGAATCATGGTTAGCAAGAATCAAAGAAGAGTGAGTATAATAGAGACACATATTCAACAAGACCTTCCACATTCAAGCAACAAATAATATTCAATCATGATGAAGGAATCAACAAAAGAGTAGATCATGATCAACCAAGGCATGAATTAAAAAATATTGCACTGCAAAGAAGATCATTCACTCCCACGTATGAAAATTTATTTTATGGTCATTGTTTTATTTGACACTAAATTTGGACATAAGGCTATAGATTGCAGATAATATGGAAGAAATGTTCCAAAAAGAAATGCCTAGGTGGCTCCCCGCAACATTGAGTGTTAAAAATTCCACAATTATAGTCACATAGGTTGGAATTCTAGAAGCATGATAAATCCCACCATGAAAGAAAATATTGATGTTAGATACATGAAGGTTTAGAGAAGAAAATAAAGACAAGAAAGAAGTTGAATAAATAATATGTCCTAGAGATCGTAGGATTTGTAGTAGTGCGACAAAGAAATGAAGAGCAGGTGAATAAAGAACAAGCCCAAGAAGTTGTAATTTCAAGAATTGTAGGGAAAGATCATAATGAATCTAGAGGAAAAAAAGGAAGAAGTTAGAGTGCAGAGAGATGATGAGTCTACAAACGAAGAATATTACTACGCATTAGGGAAGATTCCTCCATTGTTCTGAGCCATTCAGCTTGCAGACTCCCAGTAAATATGAATATTGAATAGGGGGATTCTATGAATTAGCCACTATAGATCATAGAACCATCCTTCGAGTAGTCTGAAGTTTTTGTAGAGACAGATTCAGAGAAACCAAATAGCAGATAACAAAAGCACAAAATGACAGATTGATCGATTGTGAAGCAGTGCTCCCATGTAGATATCAAAGCAATATCATTGACGCACTTTCTAGGTAGGGATATATTCATTATAGGTTCAAGGATGTATTTCAGATCAGTGGACATATTTGATTCAGTCTGAGAAATAGGAATATATGATTAACAATTACAACAAAGAAGCCTTCATGATAGTACAATGAAAGATGGATCAAAATTGTGGATAGTTGAGCAAAAGAGTTATGAACATATTATGACATATGGACATAGATAGATTTATGAGATCATTGGCAAGTCTATATAGATATATGAAAAAGAATATTTACAATTGGAATCAGTGGAATCAGTGGACAAGTTGAATCAATTTGTCACAAGAAAACAAGCAGTGGAAGGCACAACAAAACAGGGAAATAGAAACCTTTAGCAGAAGTTATATCATCAGAGGGACATTGTTGAACAACATGGTCATTAATGTCTAAACAGTGAACATGACAAGCCATGAATATTTGAAGTCAAGAAATTTTGAAGCACCAATAGATAAGAAGAACCGGAAGAGTGGAAAGGAAGAGTATGGAGGAATTCCCATATTATTATAAATCTTACAGAGAATTCAAGAGGAGAGAATTCATGAAAGAAAGAGATTAGGAAAGAAATATTAGAAGCATGCAAACAGGGGGAGACATACCAGCAAGGGGAGTTATCCTTTTTCCCATGATGTCAAAGGAGAGAAAGAGAAAGATCAGAATAGAAATAATCAAGTGCATTAAGTCAAAAAAGTATTATCTAGAGAATGTTTACTTCAGGGGAAGTCATGCTTTGTTCTCAAAAGAGAAGAGGAACTTGGAGAGAAACATGAGGAGAGAAACATGTGAAGAGAAAGAATAGAAGCATGAAGATAGGGGGAGAATCCCCAAAGGGAGATACCATTTTCCATTGATGTCAAATGGGGAGAGAAACATTGATGAGTGATGGTCACAAGGGGAGAATGAGTATTGGAGTATCAATTTTTCCATCAATGTTGATGTTGCCATCAATTCCAAAGGGGAAGATTGTTGGACAGTTGGTTGTCATTGATGTCAACCCTTGGAGCGTTCGAGATATCCCAAAATTATGGTCGCGATTGATGGTGAGTGAGTTATAATTGATGTCAACAAGAGTAGTTGATGTCAGCATATGTGGTGGGTGCATTTGATGAATTCTACACGAAGCCCCGGAGGTGTGGTCATGATACCCAAAGTTGTTTTAGGAAAGAGGAAATGAAGTATAGTGCAAATGCAAGTAACACACTTAAAGATGTATATTCCTCATTATGTCATTTCCAATAGTAGATGGTATGCCACGTGGTTTGTCACAGTTAGGGAGATATTCCCTCATGAAGTTGGAAGCCTCAAAGAATGGTTAAGAAGACCCTAATTGGTTACATGTCATTAATGAAAGGGTAAAGTGGTTGCAACAAGAAAGTTCAAGAAGCCCTAATATTAAGGAGAGAAGTTGCTTGGAAAAAGTATAAATACACCTCAAGAATTCTCTCATAATTACATACACACATTCATTGAATATCTATCTTATGAGAATATTTTGGTCTATTGGCGAATCTGAGAATGAGTCTGAGGCAACGAAGAAAGTGCAAAGGAAGAGAGAAATTTCCAGAGTTCCAGAGAGCTAGGGTTTTTATGTAACCCTAATTAAGCAAGCCCTCGTGGGTCAAATTGAGGGTGTCACGCGAGGCACCCCCCCGCGGGTTAGCTAATACTTGTCACATGAGGCCCTGGGAGATAGGAGTTCTTACTCTTGCAAGGCTAAGACATATTTGGGGAAGATGTTGGTGCCGGGTTGTTAAGTACTAAGGAAAGTTTACAGGTCAGTATTACAAAGTATAAGGTTATATATAGGATCATAGGTAAGTTTTAAGGGTTATGCTTATGTTGTTATGGAACATGCATAATGGTGATGATACATTGTATGGTACACCTTGGTTATGACATGATACCTTGTTAGAAGTACACCCTTAGCTATCTTGATATCTAGTTCAATATATGTCATAATTATGGTTCATTATTAGAGACATATCTTTGAGATGATGTTGGTACATGGTTGAAGTTCACACTTGGTATATGGTATCACATGTATGAGATACACCTCTTGGTGATGTTGGTACTTGGTTGAGGCACACCATTGGTAGTAATTGTTGGGTACACATTATGGTGCCTGGTCTATGGATGATTGACTTGTTATTTGAGGTATATCATTGATGATATGGTGCATGGTTAGAAGCATATGTTAGTGATCTTGGTACATTCTTGGGTACTTTGTTGAGGCACTTCATGGTTGATATATTATGGTACACGGTGTATGGCATGATTGAGACATATCATGAGTGATATGGTATATGGTTGATGCATGAGATGGTACAGGTTTGATACATGGTTGATGTACATGGTATGGTACAGGTGTTGATGTACATGATTGATACATGGTCCATGGTTTTACTTGTGCTTGAGGTATATGGTTGGTTTCATATAATTGATGTTCTGGTACATGATTGAGACATGTATCTTGTGATGGTATGTTGGTGATCCTGGTACATGCTTGGTAGAGGCATATGTTGGTGATGCTTGAGCATCTAGTTGAGAGGTGTTCTTGATGATCATGGATCTACTCTTGTTGAAGTTGAGCATCGGTGATGTGTTACTAGTTGATGTGATAGGCTGACAGTGATAGGTTGATAGTGATATTTTGAAGTGAAATTTTGGATACAGTGACATGTTGATGTGATAGGGTAGCAGTGACAGGTTGACAGGTTATAGGTTGATGTGACAATGGCAGTGACAATGATAATGGAAATGATTGTGGTAGTGACATTTTGGTATACACTTATATTTCAGGGCGACATGATAGGGAAAGGGAAGGGGGTTGTAGACTCCTTTTGGTTGGTGTCAGAGGACACAAGGAGTTGGAGCCTGAGAATCAGGGGGTTGTAGCCTCCTTCTAGTTGGAGATAGAGAATTCAGGTAGTTGTAGTTTCCTTCAAGTTTAAGCATGTAAATAAGGGGTCATAGCCTCCTTCTAATTGTGGCTGGATAATTGGGTATTTGGTGCTTCCAATGAATGTATTCTTATATAAGAAAGCATTATGTGGTTTTCTCCCATTTGGGTTTCCATGTAAATACTGTTGTACTATGTATTTGATGTGCTATTGTTGATGTTATGTTTCTTATGTTTATATGCTCATGATATAGTGAATGCAATCATAGATGATATTGATGATATACTGCTAATAAATTTGAAGTAAATATATTTTGGTTAAAAGTGGTAAAAGTGCTCATATTGATTCACCCCCCCCCCAAGTATTCCAACAACTTAGTTGATGAAAATTGGATTCGAGACCTTCACAAAATATCTACAATTGATTAATATGTGTTTAACCTATTTGAAGGAGAAACTATTTGGATGCGAAAGAGATAGGTTGTAGTTTCACTTTCAAGTATAGAAGTTGAGTACATAGTAGTCTCCCATGCAAGTAAGGAAGTTGTATGGTTGCAAATATTATGTTTACATATTAGGTTATCTTGTGATAGTTAGAGTGCAATCTTTTTGGAAAATATCCCTACATTTGGTTGTAAGGAAAATCATACTTTTGTGCAATACCACTTTGTGAGAGACATGGTTTAAGACAAGAATATATTGGTAGAGAACGTTGATAGCTTAAAAATGTTGTAGAATCATTGATGAAGTCTGTTGATACTAATAAGTTATCATGGTGTAGAGAAGTAATGTTTATTGTTGTCACAAACCTATGACCTTATAAATCTCGACTCCCCTATTTCTCAAAGAAAAAAATAAGTGGGAAAATGTGGATTCTGGTGTAGAGAAGTAATTTCCACTATTGTCACAAACCTATGACCTTATAAATCTAGACCCCCCTATTTTTAAAAGGAAAAAACAAGTGGGAGAATGTTGGATTGTTCTAGACACAAATCCAATAATTGCACTAGCAAAGGCCATTGCTTTTCAAGGTAGTGCCCCAATTTTTGTTTTTTTGGGGGGGTCCATTTTTGGTTTATTTTTGGCTAGTTTTTATGATTTTTAAGCAATGTTTTCTTGGTCCATTGTAATTTGATCTTTATTAAATGATTAGGGTTGTAAACTAATTAGGGTTTTGGATGCTACAAAATACCTAAAAAATGTATCCCGAATAAGTTAATACAATGAAGAAGATAGAGGTGTATCTCTAAGCTAAGCTAGTTTTCAAGGTTAAGGGTTTCTAAGGTAAATCTCTTTGTACTATGTGTGTCCAATTGTTCTTCTTTCTATTTTGCTTAAAAAAATTATGCATTGCTTCACTTGCATAGGTTTAAGAATAAAAAACGTAAGTGTTGCAAACTTGTTTGTCACAATGTAAGGCGTTGTTGAGTACTATTAGAAATATTGATCCTACAAATTCCAAATTGATGACATTTGACTTATATAATGATAAACCATGTCTCCCTCATTCTATGGATTTTCAAGTCACCATTATTAGTAAAAAATTCAAAATTCATAGATGCATAATGGATGAGGATGCTTCATCATGTGTCATGTTATTGAGAATCTAGGAGCAAATGGGATATCCTATTTGTATCCCATTATGGATTACTTTGAGAGCCTTTAATGGAATCATTCTCAAACTCTAGGTGTCTAGACTAATTTACTTATTATCTTAGCTAGTAAAATTGTTTCGATTGATGTAGAATTTATGGATGCTCCTTTTAAATACAATATAGTGTTTGAGAGGAACCATATCTATGCCATGAAGGTGGTTGCATCGTTGTATTCCATACCATACAATTTCCACATGAAGGAAAATTGGTTATCATAATCCAAATTACATAAATTTCTATTCCCACACAAAATTTGGTTAATATTTTTCCCTTTGTAGGATTTGATAGTTTGATTAATACGAAATTGGATGTTAGTCATTGTCATTATAAGGACTCATCACTAATAGGGGAATTTATGGTGTTGTTACACAAGTATGTTATGTGGCTTCATCGTTGCTTTCACATGTCTTTACCCACAATGAGAAGAAACCTTCAACATTAGGTTGTGAGACATGTTATGTGAATAAGGATTCCAATGCTCATTCAATGGCATTTTTTTATCCTCTTATTAGACTTAGTATACTACCATGCAAAATTTGGATAGTGTCTTTCCCTTATAGGTTATGAGATTTTGATTAATATGATTGTGTTCAATGTCCCTATTCATTATAAGGACTTATCATTACTAGAGGGAATTTTTTGTGCTCCTATGTAAGTATTTTATGTCGCTTCACTGCCCCTTTCTCAAGTCTATACTCATGATGAGAAAAAACCTTTAGAATGAGGCCATCATATTAATCGAGATATGTTATATTATTTTCATGTAGTCTATGCATTCATGCATAAGACATTAGATACAACATGTGGACTATGCACTTATCCACAAGAATTAGTTAGTGTTCCCCAAAACAAATTGGGTATGCTTTTCCAACCAATGGTTTTGAACCCACTATTATTTAATCTAATTAAGGGAATAGGTTTGTAATCAAATATGAGTTATAAAATTAGGGTTTTGGATGCTACAAAATACTTAAATGTTATATTTTGAAAGTTAATACACTAAACAAGATAGAGTTGGAACTATAAGTTAGGTTGGTTTTCTTGACCAAGGGTTTCTAGGGTATATCTCTATGTGTTGTGTGTGTGCCACTATTTACTTTTTATTTTCCTTAAGGATTTGTATGCATTTATTCACTTGCAAAGGTTTAAAACTTACATTTTTTATTAGGACACGATTATTGGGGACACCTTTGTTGTCTTAGCTCATTCTTGATAGAGAAATTTTATCTTGGGTCTGTGATAACCCTAGTTTTGGTGGTAGCTCTACATTGGTGATTTCCATGTGAAAGATAATGGTGAGTAGTTTCAAAATAAAGATTAATAAATTTAATGGTCAAAGCTTTGAGCTTTGGAATCTCAAGATGGAGGATCTTCTTGTAGACAAATAACAATGGGTTGTTGTAGATAATAGTACTATGGTGGCAATAAACTAGACAAAGTTGGATAGGAATGTGAAGAGTAAAAGATAGTTAGAACTCTCAAATTTAGTGTTACTAAATGTCTCAGGAGAAGCTACAACCAAGGCATTATGAGATAATACAGGGGATTTCTATTAATTTAAGTCTGTAGTAAACAAACTTTGTACAACCAAGGAATTATGAGACAAGATAGGGGCTTTGTATATGTTTAATTTGATGGCAAACAAATGTTTCCTTAGAAATAATATATACTTCCCGAGGATAAAAGACAACAACTCCATGACATAGCATCTCGATGTATTTAACACTATGGTCAATTAGTTGTTCTCTATTTATACTAATGTTTTTGAAGATAAGTGCATTAGTTTCTTGTCTTCTTTACCAAATTCATGGGATAGCCTAGTTGTAGCTATTGGGAGTAGTAATGAAACCACATTAAATCTTAAGGACATAATTTCATTCTTGTTATTAGAAGAAATGGGGAAGAAAACCATGGATATCCAAACCAAGGATGCCTTGTTTATGAGAGGTCTCCCTGTAAATATAAGTAAAATAGTATTGGAAGGCCAAACCTGAATCTAGAGATAGATCTAAATCTCTGGGATAATCTATAAGGAAATGTTGGAAATACAATAAATATGGGAATTATAAGAAAAAATCTAGATAAAAAAATTGTTTATAAAACCAAACGATTTGATGATGATCCTTCCATAGAAGGGAAGGCCCCATCAAAAGGAGGGGACATGTACTTCAAATATACAAGTACACATTCATATCATGATGCATTGTTGATCAAACAATATGCATATTTTCACATGACTCCTCATATGGAGTGTTTTTTTTAGTATGGAAATTATAATGGAGGAAATGGATTTGTATGAGATGACTCAATAACCAAAATTACAAGATGTAGAAGGGTATGATTGTTTCTTAAATATGGAAGGGTGGAATCTTTTCTTGGTGTTCTTCATATTCAAAGTATGTCCATAAATCTAATATCCACGAGTATGATGAGTGATGTGACTATGCTAAATATATTTGAAAAGGGTACAAACAAGATGGTTCAAGAAGAAATAAAGTTTTTATGGGAAGTTCACATTGGAATTTTGTATAAACTATTGAGAAGCACTATTATTTATGGGTGTAATAATACCATTGTTCCTAAGAATGAAACTAATAGAAATCTACTCTTTCTTTAGAGAAGAAAATGATATGTCATCAAAGAATAGGACATATTGGAGAGAAGGGTGTTCATGCTTTTCATATTAAAGGTATGGTTGAAAGTATCTATGATTGTTCTTTAGATTTGTTTTTTGTGAACATTGTGTATATGGTAAACATAAAAGTGAGATTCACATATAGTGATACAAGGGGGAAAAGGATCTTGGCATTGATACACATTGATTTTCTTGGACTTGTACCTATTCCATCTCTAGGTGGATCTCTATGCTATATCTCAATTATAGATGATTTCTATAGGAAAACATGGTTGCGTTTCATACAAAACAAATAGGGTATTTTTGATAAATTCAAAGAATTGAAGGTTCTTGTAGAAAACCAAATAGATAAGAAAATAAAAGTGTTGAGGATGGATAATGGAGTATTTATATCGGAAATATTTTTAGCAATTTTGTAAACACTACATAATAGCATAGAAAAATACTACTCCATTCAAGTCTCAATAGAATGGTTTTGCAAAAGGATGAATAGGATGATGGAAACCAAAAGAATCATGATGAGTGGTGTTGTAGAACATAAATTCTAAGCAAAGGTAGTGAATCCCATATGTTATTTTACCATTCAATCACCTACATTAGAACTAGTTGATAAGAATCTTTATGAGGCATGGACAGATGTGCATGTTCCCAAGTAAAAAAGGAACATGATTGACAATAAATTAGAAAAATGTATCTTTATTGGTTAAAAATATGGAGTAAAAAACTACAAACTTTGGAACCTAGTAATAAAACATACTAGAAATAGTCATGATGTGATCTTTAGAGAGGTTAAAAATATTCCCAAACAAAAATATGAGATAAGAGAAGGAAAACAAAAAACAATCTAGTTTTCTTTGGAGAACGAAGTATGTGACTCAATATACGAAGATGAGTTAGATGAAGAGGAAGAACCACACACCCTGATCTTGAGGAGGTATACTTGAGTAAGAAGGAAAACAAAAAGGTTTAGTCCACCTAATTTTCATTCTACCTTTGTTTTCTTTGCCATTGATAATGATCCTACAAATTTTAGAGAGGTAGTTGATTCTAAGGAAGGTAAACTCTAGAAGAAGTCCATGGTTGAAGAAATGGAGGCCTTGGGAAAAATTAGGAATAAAACTTGGTGAAGTTTCCTAATGGAAGAAAACATGTTGGTTGAAATTAGTCGATGTTCAAGAAGAAGCTCAATGTAGAAGGCATAATGGATAATTATAAGGCTTTCCTAGTAGCAAAAGGATATTTACAAGTGGAGGGAATTGATTTTGGTGAGGTTTTCTCTCCTATTGAAAAATTTTCTTCCATTATATTTATATAGTATCCTCTTTCTATATATTGAACTAGAATAATTTGAATTAGAGACAACATTCCTACATTTGAATTAGAGACAACATTCCTACATGGGGACCTGGAAGAAGAAATCTACATGACATAGAGGTGTTGCTTTGAAAGATGAAAAAGTCCCTAAATGGATTAAAGAAATCACCAAGAATATGGTATCAAAATTTTGAAACTTGCATACTTGGTTAGGATTTGTGAGAAGTAAGGTTAATCATTATTTATATTCCAAGCAAGTTGGTGATCACTGTGTTTATGTAGTACTATATGTTGATGATTTAGTACTAACTGGAAACAACAAAGAGATCATTAAGAGTGTAAGTCCCAACTATCCTCTAAGTTTGACATGAAGGATATTAGTGTTGAAAAATTTATTTTGGGCATGGAGATTAAAAATATCGTGTTGATAGGAAATTTATTTTAAGCCATAGGAAGTATGTTGAGATAATTTTACAAAGGGTTAATATGCAAGAATGTAAATTTCATATTCTTGTAGGTGCAAAGTTATCTACAAAATAGTGTCCCAAGACATAAAGAGGTAGAGGACAAGTCATGTGGTACCTATTGCAATTTTGTTGGTAATTCGATGTATTGTCTAATAAGTATTAGATTGAACATTGCATGTTAAACACAAGTTTTGAGCATACATATGTCAAAACCAAGGAAAGAGAAATGGAAATCTATAAATAGGGTCTTCAAGTATTTGCATGGCAATACAAATTGTGCAATTTGTTAGGAAGGAATACCTAGAGAAGGTAGAGTGATAGATGTGTAGGACTTTGTTGATGTAGACTAGGTTGAAGATATTTATTGTCGAGGATCTACAAGTGGTTATGTGTTTAAACTATTTGGAGGAGAAATCAATTATGTGATAAAGAGGAAAGTTGTAGTTTCAGTTTCAACTACATAATCTAAATGCATGACATCCACCCATGTAAGTAAGGAAGTTGCATGGTTGCATAGAATGTTTTTAGGTAATGGTTTTGTACAACATGATGCGAGGATAGATTTTGATAGTCAATTTCTGGCAAAAAACCTTACTTATCATGCTAAGATGAAGATTATTAATGTTCAATACCACATTATGAGAGACATGTTTTAAGAGAAGATGGTGTTGTTGGATAAGGTTGAGACCTTGAAGAATGTTATAGACTCATTTATACTGAGACTTTCTCTTGCTATACAGAATCAATGGGCATTGTTTCCCTGAATATGTGACCTTATAAATCTTGGGCATCATACAATGCTAATATGAAGAATGTTAATGTGTAATAACACTTTGTGAGAGACATGGTTGAAGATAAGAAGGTGTTGGTGGAGAAGTTTGACACCTTAAAGAATGTTGTAGACTCATTTATGAAGTCGGTTAATACTAATAATTTCTCTTGTTGTAGAGAATCAATGGGCATTGTTTTCTTGAATATGTGACCTTATAAATCATGGGCCATGCTATTTTTCAATGAAAACAAGAAGTGGGACAATGTTGGAGATGTGTTATATTCTTTTTATGTAGACTCTACACAAGGAATTAGCTACAACTTGTGTATTGTTCACTTGTTTTTCCATTTCTGTGTTTTTTTAGCCAATGGCTTTCAATCCATTGTAATTTAATATTGATTAATGGATAGGTTTATAATCTAATATAGGTTATTGAATTAGGATTTTGGATGCTATAGAATACTTAAAATTTTGTATTCTGAACAATTAAGTTAATAAGTTGAAGAATATAGAGGTGTGCCCCTAAGTTAGGTTGGTTTTCCTATCTAAAGGTTTCTATGGTAACTTATTATGTATTACTTGTGTGTGTGATTGTTTACTGTCTATTTTTATTAAGAATATATATGCATTGCTTCACTTGAAAAGGTTTAAAAGACTTGTTATGTAACTACAAATTTCACATCTTGATGGCATTTTTAATCCTCCTATTGGACTTAGTATTCCCTATTGTTGAAGAGTTCTTTAAGGGATTGACTGCCTTTTAATTGAAGGAATGTGTTGTTGATACTTTAGATTATGTCCTCTTTGGTAATGTGAATATTTTCCATCACTCTAAACATGCTCCATGTATTGACCTAATTTTCCATAACAAAGAGTACTAATTTTGTCATTGAACATGATGTTGTTGAACTATTGAAGGTTGAGAAGACTTCCATGGATTTAATATCTCATAAGGAATTTGAAAATACTTTATAGTTGTTGTTTCATGAATGTAGAACCTTGGACTAGATTTCAAGGTGATTTTGGATCACTCTTAGCCATGGTTTTCGTGATAAGGTATATTCCTAAACTAACATATAGACTAAGATCTCCCCTTTGAAACATTTCATTTGAGCACTTTTCCACCCATTTTTTTTTGTAGGATTCCCCTTGTTGGATGTTGGTGTTCTATCTTAACACACCTCTCCACCTTTGCATGTTTCCAACAAAAGATCCTTCCTATAATGGGTTTCCCTAGACAAGAACCTATTTTTATTTTGGCACCCATATTGATATTTTTTTCATAGGAGTGGGAGCTATTCTAAATTGAATTTTAAATTTAAGCCTCATTCTTCTCACTCAACTCTATTTAGAATTTACCATAATGATTCCTGGTCTTTTTGTTGTCTATTTGTTACAATGAATGGATTTTTGTTTCTCATTCCAATATATTACTTGTTTTCTTTTATATTTGTCCCATCTACTACATGAAAACATAAAGATGAACATAGGGATGGTTTGAAATGTATATAAAGGAATTGATAACACAAATACACATATCTT
>JASDQU010589004.1:44295-57795 GCA_032191745.1 Picea mariana | reverse complement strand
AAACCCAAAAAAAACGAAAATACTTGGAGAAAGAGAGGAAGTCTCCATGAGTCTTGTTTTCACCCTTCAAAAGCATTGTATTGAGTCACTCATTTGAGTCCTACCACCTATTCATCATGATCATTGAGTTTTTATACCATTTTAGTTTTCCAAATCTAGGTTATAAGTCACCTATCATGACCATCAAAGATTACTCTCCCTTGTTACTTTTACCTAATCTTGTTGAGTCATCCCATCATGGCTTTCTTTCAAAAGTGGTTTTTTCCCTACTTAGTGTTTTCCTTATGGAAGTCTTGCATCACCCTTCCCATGTTTGTTTTATTCCCTTGATTCAATACCATTCCTTAATTATTCATCAAAGTATTCTTACCTCCTACCTACCTTTAAGGACCCAGTAAGACCCACCTTACTCTCAAGACCAACCCAACTAGTAATATTTGTTTAGATATTCTCGTCCATGTATGCATGCTAAGGTAACTTGGAATAGGGAGGGAAACCATAAAGTAATGGATAACCCTTATAGATCAAAGTAATTCCATTAACTAAACTTCCATGGAGGGTTCAAGTAAGACCACCTTATAGGTAGCTTAGGTCTTGAGGGGAAGAAATAAAGGGCTAGGGGTTGCGCCTTCTTTCACTGTGCTGGCTTGAATTTTCTTCTAATGTGATGCATGCAATCTAGTTGGGTTATTGTAGTGGGAATAAACCACAAATCCCAAGGTGTATGTATGAACAATGTGACTTACTGCAAAAAAAGTAGGCCACCCTCCACACAAATAAATCATTGAAGAATCCGACCAAAAAAGTACTTAAAATGATCCTTGCTTAATGAAGTATGTACCCATAACACCTCTATCCAACAAACCTTTCAAAGTAACATAACATCCTTATTCATAGGGTCTTATCTCAAATGCAAATTATGATAATTTGTTCCAATTCAAGACATAAGCAAAAAGAAGGGTAATCATCTTCTATATCAATGAACAAATCTAGTGGTAAAATAGATTTCGATATGTATATTTCAAACTAAAATCATAATGATTAATGTGTTGGTTGAAGGAATTCATCATTTTCATTCTTCCAATGGATCTAATATTATGGATCGTGATACATTTTCTCTAGGAGTTTGATCTAAAGGCTTATTACCATGTGTTCCACATTCCTCATTGGTTGGTCCTCACATTTAGTAGTGGATTATCATTATTGGTCCCTAACTAAATGGTTCCTTTTAGTGTTCAATTTCATACCATTTATTCACACTATTAGGATTATATTAGCACCCTAGTGTCCATTTTCATTATCAATGGTTCACCTTGTATCTAGTAGGAATACCCCTCTTTGATTTATAACAAGATACTTTCTCCCATGTTTGAATTCAACTCCTTATTGCATGAGAGAATCATACTCGATGGTGTTAGTAGTCTAGATTCCATCAAAGACCCTAGGAATGCATGGTTCCTTTCCCAATAGTGCATGAACCTCTCTTTGGAGCTATGTTGAGTGAGTATTTGAGTTCTTCACATGTATGCACTCCTTTTAAGCTTTGAGACTTCATCTTCTGCAATATCTTCTACAATTTTGTATCATACATATTACATGGCATTATACCATTGATTTTAGCGGATGCATTCATTATGTAAAGTGGGGTCACCTTAGTACTTTTGAAAATACAATTTGAGTTCATACATAAATTTACTTTTCTCAATATATATTTGGTACAATAGTAAATAATTGGGTAGGAGACTTTAAAATTAAATGGGAGGAAAAAATTAATTATTGATACAGTGTTGATGAAAAATTGGTAAATTTAATAAAAGTGATATTAATAATTACAAACCATTTTAACTAGTATGGGACTAGATAAGTAAGATGGGACTAGATAAGTAAGATGAGTATGCAATAGATTCTAAAATAGGAGTATTTTTTTACAAGTCCATGAATTCACATGTTTTGAACATTTTTAACAAAGAGACCTCTTGTAGATGATGTATTGAGATATTGATGTCCTTTTACATGGCTTTATTATTGTTGAGACATGAACAACTTTATTGATATACGTTGGCATGATCTCTCCCATTTTAATCCATTGATCAATTATATATGATGTGCTTCTCCATTCAATCATGACCATGGGAATTCTCTCATGAAAAGAAAGGATGATTGTATTACCTTTCATTGTGAGTATAGGTGGTTCATGACCTCTATATAGTTGGTGACTTCCTCTCTAGTCTTTTGAAATTCCATTTTTATGAAGAAAAAACATTTTATTTTGGCCATGCAATACTCTACAAACCTCATAAAGTATGGGGCATATGTTATCATGAATTGTTCTCTTGAATATAAGGTGCATTGAGAAAATATGCAATTGACATTGATTTATTCGACCTACATGCTTTGTGCATGACCATGCTCATAAAAAGACAAAATCTACATGCCTTCCAAGTTAGACTAAGTAAAACTGGATCTTTGCATGTGTTGAGGATGATTTGGTCAATTTTGATCACCTTTAGTGCTCCCAAAGCATGGATATTTTAGGAATCCTTTAGAATATGGACCATTTCTCCAAGTTAAATCCTTATAAGGATTATAAGGTTATAAAAATACTCCTTCACATGGGATTAATATATTGTCCCTGAAAAGTGTCAACTTATGATAGTGTACTGCTCAATTTGCACATTTGCTTCTACTTGCACAATTTGTTATTGGCATATTGAAGAGAGGAGGATTGTTGAAGAATTTGAAGACCATTGGATAAGAGAGATCCCTAAGAAGAAAAAAATGTAAGAATAGAGGATTAGGATGCATCACATCACTTAAAATTGTAGATGTAATATTTTATTACTGTGAATCATAATCTCATTTCTTTCACTCCATTTACCTGTGTTGATTTGATGTTGTTACTTGAATTCATTTGATTTCTTTCATTGAATTAACCTAGTAGATTCGAATGTTTTTGTCATCTTCACTTACCTAAATCTAGTGTTCATATCATAGGATAGAAAAATGATTTTTCTTGTATCATGTGCAAGTTAATTGGAGTTGGTGGTTCTTGTCCTCTTATTCCTCCAACTCAACTATTGCTTGGAATTTTCTTAGACATGAATACTCTATAGGTTTTTCTTATGCTCCTCCTCCAAACCCTAACTTATATATTTTTGTTATTGATAAAGTAAAAGGGACTTATTTCGTATTGTTTTTTATTAGCTTTAGTCAATATACTAGTAGGGGTAAGTAGTATGAAAAACCTTGTAAAAAATGCATTATCTTCTCCTATCAAAGAGGTCCTTTGGATATATTGTTAAATATGAATTTATGTTTATAACTTATATTGGTAACACCTTAACATTGGTGCAAAAGAACACACATACACATTGTGTGCTCATGCTCCAACCCTACCCTCCCCTCACACACATGCACATACACCCTCCACCACCCACCCTTCCATCATGGTGAGGGTACGCATGTGCATGCAGATCCTCATGTGCCACCATTCGGCCTCCTAAGGGAGGAGGCCAGTCAAATTCCATTCTATAAAAGGGAGTGATTTACTAAATTTTTAAATGTTATTTTCTTGTTATTTTACTATTTTTATTTGAGACTATTAATATTTCACCCACAAATACATGTGAGAGACTCTACTATTGAATTCATTTACATACTATGGAAACATGGTTCAAGGAAAGTATATAAAGATATCATTAGGAAAGAATTGGGTAACATCGTGAGGGCACATATACCTACAACATTTGCACTCCTTTGATAAAATTAATGCACTTATTATTTGTTAATAATTTCCTAAAAGTAACTCTCATTTTTTTTTATTGTTGTTGTGGCATTTCACCATTTTTATTTTGTCATTTTCTTATTTCTTTGTAGATACTTGCTCTTAATGTTTTTGGTTATTTTTCTTAGTCTACTAAGTGTTTTCTGAAGACTTTTTTTTTCAAGGAAAAATTTGTGAGGAAACCCAAGGGATGCTTCCTCACATTCATGGAAGGAATCCATAGTAAACTTGTCTATGTATATTAGTGCACCTCATCTAAGGGGATTCAAACTAAGCACATGATGGGATGAAACCAACCAAATTCCTAGCAACATTAGCGACAATCAGTTGAGCTAAAACCTTGGGATTTGTTTTATAAATATTTATTCAACTATCTTCTATATCTATTTTCTTCATTAAAACACTCATTAACGAGGAAATATGAAGGGATCTAATCTTATCATTGAAGTTGAAAACTATTTCAAGGTTTCGATACTCAATTTGTGGCCCCATTCTAGCACACATAAATACAACTACAAATTTTGATTACAAGAAGTTTTGATTTACAATTTTGTGTGATGATTCAATTTGTTTCTTAACTACAAATTTTGATCACACAAAGTTTTGATTTAAAATTATGTGGTGATTCAATTTGCTGCTAAACTACAAATTTTGATTACAATAAGTTTTGATTTAGAATTTTGTGTGATGATTTAGTTTCTTGATTGGATTTTGGTTGTTTTCTTTGACTATTTTTATAGATTTAGTTTTGGTAGATTATCGTTGCATTTGTTGTCATCATCTTTTTTTGACCTTGTAGATGCAAATATGAATAAAATGTGCAAAACATGGCAAAGTTGAAATACATGCAATGCACAAAAAAAATGCAAACAAACACGCATGTGTAAACAAACACAAAATACTCATTAAAATGAGTTGAAACACCTAACTTCTATGTGTCTTGAATTGTTTATACAATGTACATACCTCTCTATCTTAAAAACACTTAATATCTCACATTAGTTGAGAGAATTGGTTTTCAACAACATATAAGCTCCAATATACCATGATCCTTATGTCAACAGGGGTAGCTAGAAGGGAGTGGTGACTCATAGTAATATAATTGTTAATTGGTTTCAGAGTGAGTATGTTTGCTCAATCTTAACATATCCTAATATATGTTCTCCTCTTTGTATGGGATGGTTCAAACTCCATTCTATTAACCATGCTAGGGAGTGGCGCAATCTCCCAATATCTCCCAACTTTGTCCCTACTTTGGGGAAGAACATCATACATTATCTATCTCATCATCCCACTTGCTCATATAAGGATCATTCCATTCCTTATCTACTTCATCTTCTTATTTTTACAAGAGAATCAAGTTGAAACCCAAATTAACACATAGGTGATATCCACTTCCTAATTTAGATATATGCACTGTGATTCAATCATTCTAAATTACTTTCCCAACTTAACACATAGATGTGATGTCCTTAGTTAGTTGGGTACATGCAATGTGATTCAATCATTCTAAAATTATTTCTCAAAGGAATAAGCATTCAAATGGTTTTCATAAAGAAAAATATTCACTTACATTATATGGTATAAAAATTCCAAATGTAACATCCTTGCTATAATCCCTAGTTTAATTAATGTGTATGTAGATATAATATGTGTCCATGGCCAAGCGATGTATATGCGAATTGTATTTCTAAATTTTAATAAATAAAACGTGATGTCAGCTGCTAAGGGGACATGGATAAATATGGGGGATGAATTAATCCACAAGATAGGGAAAGTTCTAGGATAATGTCTAAGAGAGGGATCCAAGGGGGAATTACCCATGTCTATTAATTCCACCTATATTCCTGAATTTTGTTATCATTGTGTATTAAACTCTATTTTTTATTGAGTGTCCCCAAAGCTAATCATTGCATGCATGTAAGAGGGTGGGTGTCAAAAGTCACATCCCATAGTTGTTGGGAGCATAGGGGGATGAGTACAATCATCTTGGGGAAGTGTGTGATTCAAGCAAGAAATCCAAAGGAGAGGAAATTTTTATGGGAAACTACAACAATTTTAGACAGTCAATTTGTTGGCATGAGCAACAAGTAGAAAGCAGAAAAAGAGAGTTTGGATCTTAAGCATCCATGGAAGGTGAATTCTATAGAATGCTGAAGAATTTTTGGAGCATATCAAATATGAAGATTGAATATCCATGTTTTCATCCCTGAAGAGTGAACTATTGTGTGAGTTACATTGTAACAACAAGTGTTTGTTGGTAGTTTTCCTTGTAGTGAGTTCCCTTGAGCTTCCCAGCTGAAAGATTCCTGGTTACCTGTGCTAGAGAGACCTTTATAAATGGATGGGACACCTGAGGGAATTAAATCGGTGAAGGGGTACATTCCTTGGGTTGGGCAGGTTGAGAGGAAGAGAGTTGGTGGAAAATCGAGATAGTTGCAAGAATACTGGTGGGTTGTGGGATTTCTAAGTTGTGAGTGGATGATGAGAGGCCACCCTCTTTTTTGGATTGCTATCCCCAGCTCTCGAGGGTGACTTGTTGTTTATATTGATAACATCAAGTCTATGGTTGGGTGGAACGTCCTCCCCAAGTAGTTGGTTGCACAACTATTTATAAAAGATAAGTGTTTTATCTTGTTTATGTTTGTATTATGAGTTTATTTGTTGTGCATTAACTCTATAAATGAGAATAGTTTATTTGTCGATGTATTTGAATTATTTAGTTGCATTTCATGTATATTTTAGAATGTTGTAGATGCATTTAATAAACGGTATCAGATAATAGCTAAATATGGTTGTAATTCATAGCTGGAAGGTATAGGAATTTAGTTAGCAAAATTGTTTAGTTTTATGAGTATTTCACACGTAATGGACCTTAGTTGAGCTAGGGGATGTTACATTATGGTATCATAGCCTCAGGTTCAAACATTGGGCTTGTATGGGCGAAGAACGAGTGTAAATTGAGTAATTCACTATTGTAGATTTTGGTTTATGCAAATTTGGGGAAAAACAGTGAAAATTAGAGGGAAATCCTCGAATTCATGAGCAAAATCAGAGTTTAAATGACTCAAGACTATCTAAGATAAGTTCAATGGAGAAAATCTACATAGTTGTTGAGTTAAATTCAACCTGGAAGGTCGAAATTCACGTCTCAAAGGTCATTGTAGCATTGGACAAAGTTTGAAGAATCAACGACTAAGATCATGTTCAATCTCAAGATCAACGACCCAAATTCATTGTGATATATTTAAAAAAACTTAAAAGGTTTCAATTTTTTGAAAGGTCGAGAATATCAATGACTATGATTCAATTTCAACGGTTGGGAAAATGGATTAGATCAATGATCTGGATTCATTTTCGACCATTGGGAGGTTGGAGTCTATCAACAACCGAGATTCATTTTTGGTGGTTGGGAAAATGGACCAAATCAATGGTCTAGATTCGTTCTCGATCATTGGACATTGGAGTCGATCAAGGTCAGGATTTTTTTCAAATCTTGGGAAATAGAGAAAATCGACGATCGAGATTCATTGGCAAAGTTGGGAAAAGTTTGCTAGATCAACGATTAAGGTCACTTTGAATAAGTAAATTGATAATCCAAATTCACCTGGCATCTGATCAAAAATTTCTAAGTGTTAGAGTTGGCCAAAGGAAATCATCGATGGCTGATGGTTTATGGTCAACTCAATTGGATTAACGAAGTGTTTTAGTTTCCAATGAAAGTCATTGATGGTCGGGTCAACTGCATTGGCGAAGTGTTTTGGTCTCCAATGGAAATGGCCAATGACTAGTGGAGTAAAGAGGGTGATGACATGTCATTCCACATTAAGGTCCATGTTCCATGCCATGTCATCCAGAGTGCCATGTTAGATTTTATGTGTCATTCCATGTCATGTCATGTCATCAGTAGCCATGTCAGCCAAGAAATGGATGATGTTAAGGTCGACTAAAGTGGTAAGGAGTTTCATTCGTCAACAAAGATCGTAAATGGTCGATGGTTGATGGTTGGATCAACCGATTTAGCAAGGTATTTCAATCATTTTCCAAGAGAAATGATCGATGAACAATGGTCGATGATTGGACATTGAGGAGATTTGCAAGCAAGTTTGATTTTCCAGTGAGAATTTTCGATCAACCAATCACAGATGGAGCTCAGATCAATGGTCCAGATTGTTTTGAGTTCTCAATTGACGATGGAAATTGATCCACAAGGTTTGGAAAGGATTAGCAAATCAATGAATGATATTTCACCCGATTTGAGATCGACGACTCATATTTAAAAGGTTTTTATAATAGTAAAACAAACATTTTTCTATGACTTTTTGGGGGGTTTTGAAGGTCATGAACTTGCAAGGTGATTTTGAGTCCCTAAACAAAATTTTTGGAAAATCAAAACCCACAAGAATTCAGTACACTCTCTTTGAAACTCAAATAAAATAATTTGAAGAGAGTTATCCAATGAGCTACTTTAAGTGAAAAATAGAGCTCATATGAGAAAGTTACAATTGAAACAATTAAGGTAAAATTTTGGCACCAGATTACTATAGGTCATAACTCCTTTCTAAAAAGTTTGTTTGGGGTGCAGGAGTAGTCTATAGAAACATTATGATCCATAGAAGACATCCATGGACCCATCTTTGGGATTTGGATATGTAAAAATGTGTAGGAAGAGAAATAGGACACATGTAGCATATAGGAATAAAAAGGGAGAAATAGTCTAAACTTCTCTGGACCATAACTTTGAGATCATAGTTTGAATTTGAGAAAATGAATAATCATTGGGAAGAAATTGAGGAAGAGAAGATATTTGTCCACTCACAATTTTGAATTTGGAACCAAAATTTCTCAGAAAGTAATAAAGAGATTTATGTAGCAGTAAATGAGTGGAAATTGCAACTTGTAAATGTTGTAACATTTCACTCAAAACTCAAATTGAGGCATGAGTACAACCAATGGGAAACTATTTTAGAGAGGAATGCATCAGTATTTGAATTGTTGTATTTTGTTTTTCATAAATTGATGAGAATAATAAAAGGTATTCTAATTGATGAAATGTTTTATGATATGCATGTTCTAACAATAATTATTACATGCACATTTCTTGCATAATTAAAGGTATGGGAAAAAAACTTTGGTTCTTATGTAATGGCTATAGTTATAGAAGTTGATTAAGGATCTTACAACCATGAGGAAGAGGCTATATGTTTTCATGTTAGAATGGGAAATTCTAAGACAGAGTCTAATGGGAGAAGAGGTAGGCAGAAGATTGTAACTATGAGAAAATCTATAAGGTCGATAATGAAAGGATTATGAAGGCTCAAGAAGAGACATTTCAAATTTTAAATATGTTTCATAAGAAATTTAACAAAGACTATAGCACCAAGAAACAAGATAGTGCTAGACAAGTGTCGTCATCCATATCCCATAGCATAAAGGATGATCATGGAAATTTCATTTCGTTAAGAAGCATGAGCATACACCATCATTCTATAAGGAAATCTACTAGAATAAATCATGCAAGTTCAGGGACAAGGAGCATCCCAAGTGTGTCTCCTGTCATGAGCCATAGAAAAAGGCTCGAGGCAAACATCTTGCAAGGTGAACTCAATAAAATAAAGCCACCAACTTTCAATAGTGAGCATAATAAAGGAGAAGAGGCCAAGGCCTCGCTGATGGAAAAAATGAAATATTTCTAGCTGCATGATTACCCCTCAAGGGTAGAGGATAGAATTGCAACCTACCACTTGCAAGGAAAGGCAATGATGTGGTGGGATCAACTTAAGAAAGCCAAGCACCTTGATGAGAAAAGTATCTCATGGAGTCTGTTCAAAGGATATTTCCAAGAGAAATATGTATCTGAGCATTATTATGAAAGGAATATGAAAGATTTTTTTGAACTCAAGCTAGGAAGCATGAAAATGGAGGAATATGAGAAAAGGTTCTTTGAATTGTTGAAGTATGTGGACTTCATAAAGGATAAAAAGGTCATAATCCAAAGGTTTCTAGGTGGGTTACCATCCTTCTACAGTGACAAGATATAATATGATAACTCCAAAACTTTGGAGGAAACCAGAAGGAGAGAAAAATATCTTTATGAGCATAATAGAGGAAGGCTAGTTTTCCAAAATGATTTTGAAATGACAAGATGAAGGGTAAGATGGATCAAAGGAAAAAAAGGTTTGAAGACACCATTTTTCAAGAACGATTTCCAATCAAATGAATAAGGTCAGTGTTATCGCGAAAATTGTAGGTTGGGTAAAGCCTAACCCAATCCAATGGATGGCGATAACAGTGGGAAACCTTACCCATTGTCACCTCAGATAAACCCTCCCTCACTTTTGTGAAGGAAGAAATCCAACACAAGGGGGACTCCTAGGTGACCTTAGGGGAAATGAAGTGGAAGGTGAAAGTATGGAAGTGAAGCCCCTATAGGTCAATATACTAATTGATAAAAGGCTTGATAACAAGTCTTGAAGATGGTTTACGGTTTCCAAGTGCTTGAGTACCTACGCAAGATGTTTGTACCTTCTTGAGACACAAGAATGAACATGTATACAAGCACAAAGTTAG
This sequence comes from Picea mariana, assembly GCA_032191745.1. NCBI lineage: Eukaryota > Viridiplantae > Streptophyta > Pinopsida > Pinales > Pinaceae > Picea > Picea mariana. Next base: position 47,441 of record JASDQU010589004.1, on the reverse strand, counting down.
GTCGACAATAAAGTTAAGCTTTATTTCCCTAATTGCAGCAGTAAACAAGAATATATATCAGAAAGGAAAACAACTAACTACTGCAGATTTAACCACTTAAAGCATCAAAGATTGGTTGAGAAATGAAGCACAAAACATGTAGATAAATTCCCAACACTTTAGCACAAAATTTAGTGGTATTAAAGGGATGTTATAAGAAGTTTTCAGAGTATATTTGTAACATCCAAGTGGTTGTAGAAATTATTTTCTACAACAGAATATTTCAACCCACAAAACAAGCAAGTAAACCACCCAAAAAATGCATTGAAACTAGTAGATTATAGGGGTAGTTTATTAGCAACCTTTGACAGTTGAAAAGTGAGTTATGATTAAAGTAAAGAGAATTTTGTTGCATCCTTGATGGTTGTATCTTAAATTTACTACATCAGAAAAAATTACTTAGAGAACCAAGATGACCCAGTGGGCTTGGCTAGACTTAAGCATGCACAAAATATTCCAATTCAGACAATTCCAATATCTCGTATTTGAACATATCCCAATTCAATGATTGTATTTCTCCAATGCAAGAGACTAGTGCCTTTAACTAATGGGTTATGCAATATTTAAAATTAATGACTTAGTTGAGCTACCTCCTTGGGGGTGTAAGCCTTTTTACTCCCCATTGCAATTTGAACTAGCTAGGAAAACCCTACGAGGGTGCAAACCCTTTTACTCCTAATATTTTTTTATGCAAAAAATTATTTCAAGACAAAATGATGGCCTTAGTGGGGTTATATGCCCTTATATTCCCAAATAATCTTATAAAATTAGACTTGTAGCCAAGAAAAGAAGAAACAAGATAGATTCCTTACCTAGTCCAAGCATAAACAAGATAAACTCCTTTAACCAAGCAATATCCACCATGAAAAAAAGAAATGTACTCCAAGAGATATAGTACATTACTTATCCATCCAATAGAAGAAGACAAACCATCACAAAATAGTATAACCAAGAGAGATACAGAGAATTTCCCCAAGTGGGCGCAAATTTCATCCAAGGATGATTCTCCAAGTGAAAAGTGTTATGATGAAAATGAAATGAGGTTGATATCCATTTATATCAACCTCCTAAAAATAATTTTTCCACATACAAGGGTAAACCACAAAGTAAGGAGTCAAACTTTCCTTTGATTTGACCCTCTTACATAATAATAATATTTAATTCATAATTTGCACATGAAGAAACCCTAAAAGTAAGACATCTCCCTCCTAGGGAAACATTTTGTCACTATGAAGAAAATCGTTTGGTTGAGGATGAATGGGACAAGCCTCCAAAGGCCATGAGTCCTCATGCCAAGATTCTCCTCCATGATCCAAGGTGTATTTCCTTAAAATCATGCCATGTTTCCTCATCACCACCAAAACCCTAACCCATGCATAACGTCAGGCCCTACAATTGTGATGTTTTGGCCTCTGTTATCCCCATTTTGTGGGATAACTAAGGAGATGATGTTTTGAGGCCCTCAAGTTACAGATATGGAGTGCCAAGAGACCACGTGACTAGAAGTGTACACTTGCACTTATGGAAGCCTGCTCTATCACCACATTTTGGATCCATTGTCAACACATCCACCACATCAGCTAGCTTTTGTAAGGCACATGGGTCTTTCTCTATGTGGTACAATTCAGGTATTATGGCAGGTAATCACCCTAATATTTGAGGCATTTAAGCATGTTTTATTGAATATGATTTTGACTATAGAACACGTACTTGGACATTATACTTTTAACCCTGTTTCACCTTGGTGAGGGTCATCGATTTCCTACTAAGTGGCCAAATTTTGGGGAAGGGGTGCAACTGGGGATCCCTTGAGGGGTCATCGTACCATTCCCGACCATACTTATCACTTTCTACTCATTTCATTCCCATCATATTTCCCTCTTCTAGGCCCTTTGACTTTAGTGACCCAAGAAGGGCATGTACCTCTTTTCATGGGAAGAAGGGGTTGAAGACCTAGGGAGATGGTGGCTGGAAAAAGATAAAATCCTAAAATATAAACCTTCTATATGCTCACCCAGACAAGTCTTGAGAATGATGAATTGATTCTCTTAAAATAATTGAAGGCCTATAAAAGATCAAACATATAATAACTATCTCGTTTGAATGAAAGACTAACACTAGTGTATTACAATGCTATGATGGTTACCCCTTGTAACACCATGTTTCCCCCAGTCTGTAAAAATAACTATATTGGCCAAGAACTATGGCAAACTCAAAGATGTGAATGTGTGATTTGACGAACCTTTGTATAAAAGTTAGATGAATGTAAATTATGTTATGATTATGTGTTGCATGACTGCTGGGAGGGGGATGTGCTAAGAGAGACCACGACGGCTAATGAGAGGTGGTGGAAGGGACCTGGAATGGTTGCGTTAACTTCCACCGAGCCAGTACTGTACTGGTTTTTACTTTCTCAAAGACCAAAGCAACTCTCTAACCCTAGAATTGATTTCCCGTCAGATTGGTAGGTGGGGAGGCTCCTCAAGAGTTAATGAGGGGATGGGGGTGAACCGCACATCCCTAGCAGCTCCCAGACTTGACCACGGATGGAGAAATTCACACCACACGCAATCTTGCAGAGAAAAGGAAAGAGAGGGAGTGTGGTAAGGGGAGAGAAGAGAGAACACGCGCGACAGGGATCGCGGAAGAGAACCGGGAGAAACTCGAGAGATACAGGGATTTCTGAATAGAGGAGAAGGAGAGTAACCTTTTTCCTTGACTTCCGTTGAGCTGGAAGTAGGAGACTAAATCTCAAGCATCGTGATCTAGCTCAGGGGTGGCTAGTGGTAAATCCGTTTAAAGTCACCGAGCCTACGGTTGGGTGGAAATGAGCACCCCTCTCAGTAGTTGCATCACACCTGGTGTTTCTGATAAGTGTTTATATCTTGTATCTTGAATTGAATATCTTGGACGCATGCTCATGTTTGTACACTCATGAATGGTTTCTGTATAGAAGTGTTTGCCTAGTGTTTTGATCGAAAATAATGGATGCATGCTTATACTTATATGACCATAATTGGTTTATGTAGAGAATGAATAAGTTCAGAATACGAGTCTATTCCCTTGAGATTTGTTCCATCTACTTGACTCGCGCGATGTCCTGGTTT
>JASDQU010589004.1:29266-43890 GCA_032191745.1 Picea mariana | reverse complement strand
GGATGAGTTGGTTTTGCGTAAATAGGTTTCGTCATTTCAGCACCTGGGAAACCAAAGGGTAAGACCCCTCATTTTCACAAGTCGTGAAATCCCGATACCCGAAATCTGGACGTGCTATGTGGATGAGCCGACTTTTTGTGAATAGGTTTCGACGTTTCGACACCCGGGAAACCAAAGCGTAAGACCCCTGGTTTTTCAAAGTCATGAAATCCCGGTACCCGAAACCCCGACGCACTCTATGGATGAGCCCTAGGTCAGAGGGTAGAGTCATGTGGTAGAAGGAGGAGGTAGGTGCTAGTAGTTAATCAAGGGTCAAAACTCGGGAATCGACATTTTGGGTCCCGAAAGAATCTGGACCGTCCACTTGCAGGGGACGCGTGGTGAAGGTCTAAAGCCACCAGGGTTCTGGAAATCGGAGGAATAGGAGTGAATACCCTGCCAAAAATACCGAAAGGTAGAATGCCAGGATTTAATCTGGGCCGTTGATCAAGATGACGATCTAGACCATAGATCCGGATGATACCGGGATTTCGAGTCCCGTGGATAGAAAAGTGAAAGGAGGAACGCTTGCATCGCGATTCCTCGAATCCCAAAACCCTGAAAGAATTTAGAGGATTAGCACAAGGTCATAGGATCGATCGTATGACAAGTGACCCAAGGGAGGAGCTAAGGATTTGTTATATCCTCTCGGGTTTCATTTTTCAAAAGACAGAGAACAGGGGAATGCTTGCATCGTGATTCCCCGAATCGCGAAAGCCAGAAGCACCTTTTTGGTAAGGCCTGTGGTCATAGCCAATGATCACGTGGAGGAGGATAAGGGAAGGGATGGTCTATGCTAGGCCCCATAGAAATTCAGGGATTTTTTCCCTCGAAGAAAAGACAAAAAGAAAAAAAAGAGGAAAATCCTAGTTGTCGTAGTGGGTGTGTGACACCCCTATGGCACTTTGCGGACCTCTTATTTCAAGTGACACTTTGTTACTTCCCCCCAAGATAATCGATTCACTATTTGGAGTTCACACATGTTTGGATCATTAATTAATTAATAAATCAAAATAAATGGGATTGGAGAAAGGTTGCATTGAAGAAGGTGCAACACACCCCCAAAAAAGGAACCCATAAATGAGATAATATGAGCCCGTGTATGTCATGAAAATCATTTACCTATGAAGTCTAAGCCCTTATCCACCTCATCATCCACTACATGAATTTAAAGGGGAATCCTTGGGAGAATCCCTTACTTGAGGGTTTTGGTCTACCCAATAGGACTTTTATGACACCCCTCCCATACCTAAATTGGTCAATTGTATAGGGTCTTTGGGCATCTGTTTAATTTGATGAGATAGTTTTGATGCATATGTTTAGGTGCCTTTCTTATTATATGTGGTTTTCATTTTCCATGATATCTTGACTTGAGATCCTTGGAGGGCGTGCCTACTTGTTTTGCAGGACCTTGTTTGGTGGACAGTTTGGAGGAATAAGCCTATCTTGGGCTTCCATGGAGCTTGAATCCCACAGGTTAGATGCCAAGGGCCCATATGTCGAATCACTATGAATCATCTTTGGATGCCTAGAAGACACCATCGATGAACTCACCATGCCATCACAAGTCAAAAAAAATTCTTTAGAGGCCAAAAATGTCACCTTAGGGGGCTTGACGTCATGCTTGAGGGGGTTTCGCGTGGTGATGAGGACTGCACGTTTTGAAGAAGGAAGATTTGAACCATAAGGAAAAGGCTTGGATGAATGAAATGTGGCCTTTGGAGGCCTACCCATGCATCCCCAACTCTAACTACTTGATCCAAGTTCCAAATCATTTCCCTAAATAGGGGTGATGTCTTGTTTTAGGGTTTCTTTCATGTGCTAAAGTGTAAATTAAATATTATTATTTCTGTAAAGGGGTAAGATAAGGGTTGTCGAGCCATTATCTTATGTTTTACCTTAACTAAGTGGAAAAACTATTTCAAAATTTTTGTATAAACATAGATCATGTGAATCTCATTTCATAACATAACTCTCCCATTGTGATAAGTATTTGGCTAAAATTTGAGCCCTCTTTGGGCAACCTCTTCTTTGTTGTGCTCTTCTCTTGGTTTCTTATTGCTATTGGTGGAAGAAGTAGTGCGCTAACTCTCTTGGAGATTTCCTTTGGCATTTTTGGTGGATTTATCTTGGTAAAAGGAGGTTTATCTTGCAGAAACCCTAACACATTTCATTCATAACTTGCTTTTCAACCATCATAATTTGCCAAACATTTGCCAAGTTAATCTACTAGTCCTAACGCAACTTTTGGGTGGAATCTTAGTAAGTTTTAGTGGTTGGATTTACTATTGCACCAATTTGTTTTTTACAGCCATAAGGCTGCAAAATATCTCTGCAAAAACTCTTTATTACGACCTTGTTTCATTGCTAAAGTCTTGTGCTTTCATTATTGAGTATCACTAGTGTTTATCTAACTTATCTCTTGCATAATTTGTTCAACTTTAACAATTGTTTAGCAGCTTTAACACTTATTTTCTTTCCGATATACATTTTTGTTTACTGTTGCAATTAGGGACAACAAGCCTAACTTTATTTTCCACCTGACATTATGCATATATGCTCGACTTGTTCTTGTGTCTCAGGCATGTACAACATTATTTGTAGGTGTTATCGTCTCTTGGAAACCATTGGCTACCAGGAAGATTCTTTCCCAAGCCTTTCTGCATCTTCTATCTTGACCTATAGGGGGATTTTCCTTCATCTCTTCATTTTCATCTCATTCCCCCAAGGTCACTGAGATTCCCCGTTGAGGTGATTCTATCATCTCTAAAGTGATGGGAATACCTACCTAAGGTGACAGTGGGTAGTTGTTCTCAAAGTTGTTTCCATTTGATGGTTGGGTCAAGCTTTTCCCAACCTACAACTTGTGTGATAAAAACCTCCAAAAGAAAAACATTGGGCCAGTAGGGGCATGGGTGAGGTCCTCCAAGGCATCTCTCAAGCCTACAAAGGTTATCATAATCATCCAGTGTGTGGGCCATGGTATCCAATATGTGGCCTTCAAGCCCAATCTAGGCTTATTCTTCCAAATTTGTCCACCAAGCAAGGTCCTACAAAGACAATGAATACGCCCTCCAAGGATCTCAATTCAAATGCATCATGATGAGTAAATAAAGTCAATAAAAGATCCATATAAGGATGTGCATCCAAAACCACCTCATCAAACTAAACAATTTCTCAAATACCCTATGAAACTTGCCAAGTTTAGGTATGGGAGGGTTGACAAGGTGACCTATTGGGTAAATTGTCCCCTAGGTCAAGGAGTGTTTCCTAAGTGAACCCCTCTCTAATACATGTGGAGAAGATGATACGGATGGTGGGGGGAATTTTTGGCATGGGGTTCATGACATACAAGGAATCATAGTGTCTCATTTATGGGTGTCTTTGTAGAGGGTGTGTTGCACCTTCATTTTCAATGCATCATTTTTCCAAGCCCATTCATTGTTATTAATTAATTAAGGTCCAAACACTTGATACTCCTTAGGGTGAATTGATTATCTTGGGGGGTAGTACCAAAGTGTCACTTGAAGGGAGAAGTACACATAGTTCCATGGGGGTATATTCTAGCTTGTAATGCACTTTGTGTAAATCCCTCAATCAAGTGGGAAATTTATATTATGTGTTTTCTTTTGTAGGTATTTGATTTTTTTAGGAGAAGTGTTTCATTGCTCTCAAGACCTCTCTAGGAGAGCATGTAGAAGGTTCATAATTAGGATTTTATCTTTTTCTAGCTACCTCCCCTTCTAGGCCTTCAACCCCTTCTTCCCATGAAATGAGGGACAATCCCTTCTTGGGTCAATACACCCAAAAATCCCAAAAGGTAAGGAGATGAGGGAATGAAGTGTGGAAAGTGACAAGTATGGTCGAGGAATGGCATGGTGACTTGTCAAGGGGATATCCCAGTAGAAAACCCATACCTAAGGGTGACCACTTCCTAGGGCACAATGTCAACCACCAAGGTGAAACAAGGAAAAGAGCATAAAGACCAAGTAGACGTTATATAATCAAAAGTAGTTTTAAATGCAACAAAATCAAATGCTCAATTATTGAAATGAAACTCACCATAATACTTGGATCGTACCTCATGGAGCAAGACCCAATTTCTTCTGAAAGCCAACTAATGTGGTGGATACCATCATGATGAGCCTAGAATTGTGGTAGTGAGGTGGGTCTATGTCTGTGCAAGTGGAAACTGTTGGTGAATATGTCTCTCGGTACTCCATGTCTACAACCTGAGGGGTTCGAGACATCATCCCCTTAGGTATCCCTAGGAATTGGGGATAACAGTCAGCCAACCCAAAATGAGCACAAGACAATAGATTCATTTGGGAAAAGGCCAACGCAACAACCTATACAATATTGGGGATGGGAGGGAAATCATTTATATAGGGACTACCCTCAGAAAGGAGAAAGAATGAGGACTTTCCACAACATTCAAGAGGCTCAAACAATTGAAGACATGGGAGGAAGCATACCAAAAATTTATGCAATATCAATCCCCCATGATTGAAGTGGAAGATAACGATCCCGTAGCAGTTTTAATTTATTATGGAGATAGATATAGTTACATAAACTTTAACATTGTTGAAATATTTCACTTACAAAGGAGTAAGAATAAGAAATATTGGTTAGTTCAGTTATCCATAGGGGCTAAGAGGAAGATCAATGAGCTAGTTAAAGATTTTCCAATAGACATGAATGGGCTTAGTACAAAGGTAGATGTAAACATTATACCATTGGGTTCATATGATTGTCTAATTGACATGGATTGGTTGGAAAAACACCATGTTTTCCTAGACTATTACAAAAAAAAATCCGATGTCTTGATGAAGAAGAGAAGTAAGGAAAGATTAAGGCATTCCAAGAGTTGTAGTTGTTAGAGAGATTTTAGCTATGCAATTGAAAAAGAGTTTTAGGAAGGGATGTTAGATTTTTGCAACCCACATGGAAGAGGAAACCAAATATAAAGTGGCAAACATTGAAGACCATTTGGTCTTGAGGGATTTTGAAGATGTTTTTAGGGGAATCCCAAAGTTTTCACCAAAGAGAGAGATTGATTTCACTATTGATTTAGTGTCAAGAGTTTCCCCAATGTCCAAGACACCTTAAAAAATGGCACACCAAAATTAAAAGAGCTGCAAATGCAACTTGAAGGAATTTTGAAGAAGGGGTATATGCATCCAAGTGTGTCACCTTGGGGTGCCCTAGTTATTTTTGTAAAGAAGAAAGATGGAACCTTAAGGTTGTGTATTGATTTTGGACAACCGAATAAGGTCACCATAAAAAATAAATATCATTTGCCAAAAATTGATGATTCGTTTGATCAACTAAAAGGTATAAGAATATTTTCGAAGATTGACTTGAGATTAGGTTATCATCAAGTGAGGATAAAGGAATAATATATTAAAAAGACAACATTTAGGACAATATATGGGCACTATGAATCATGGTAGTACCATTTGGACTATCAAATTCCCCAATATTTTTTATGTTCTTGATGAATGGAGTGTTTAGGTAATACCTAGACAAGTTTGTAATTGTGATCTTGGATGACATTATTATCTACTCTAAGCCAGAAGAGGAACATGAACAATATTTAATAATGGTGTTGCAAGTCCTAAGGGATTATAAATTGTATGCTAAGATAAATAATTGCATCTTTTATCGAAAGAAGATTCACTACTTGGGGCATATACTTTTAGAAGTAGATCCTAAGAAGATAGAGGCCATTAGAGGTGGCTTGCGTCAAGAAATGTCACATAGGCCATATCATTCATGGGTCTTGTCAGTTACTACTAAAGATTCATAAAAGGATTATCAAATATCGCAAGCCCAATTACTTCTTTACAGAAGAAGAGAGTGAAATTTGAATGGACTCCCAAGTGTGAAGTGAGATTTCAGTAGTTGAAAGACATTTTGACAAGTGCACCAATAATGAAGATTGCAAATCTGGATGAATATTTTGTGGTGTGGATTGATGCATGCAAGGAAGTCCTAGGTGGAGTCCCCACACAAAATGATCATGTGGTATGCTATGAATCCAGAAAATTAAAAGAGTATGAGAGGAATTATGCTACACATGAATTGGAATTACCACCAATTGTACATGAATTAAAAATGTGGAGACATTACCTCATGAGGAGAAAATTTGAGGTAAGGATAGACCATTGTGGTATGAAACATTTGTTTGGACAACCAACATTAAATTCCAAACAAACTTGATGGCTGGAATTTTTGAGTGAATATGATTTTGAAATTAAGCATATAAAAAGGAAAGGAAAATCAAGTGGTCGATGCACTCAACAAGAGATATCATGAAATTCATATTGCAGCCATCAACATGTATAGCATTGATCTGAAAACAAAAATTATTGCAACAACAAATTCATATCAGCACTATCTAAAAATAAAAGAAACATTACAAGGTAATTTTTAGGAACTGAAAAATGATGGAATTCTCATGTACAAATGTAAACTATATGTACCAAATTCTAGTGAGATGAAAAATGAAGTGTTGAGGAATTTGCATAGTGTGTCTTATGTCAGGCACCCATGCTATCAGAAGACAATTGCAGTTGTAAGAAACCAACGCTTTTGGCCATGAATGAAAAAAGAAGTGGCTAATTATATAGTCAAATGTCTAGAGTGCCAAAAGGTGACGATTGAGCATAAGCATCCCACAAGGTTGTTACAACCATTTCCCATTCTAAAATGGAAGTGGGAGGTAGTTATGGTGGATTTTAGTACAAATCTTCCCAAAACAATGAGGCAAGACGATTCCATCGTGGTAGCAGTGGATAAATTAACCAAGGAAACACATTTTATTAAGTGAAGAAAACACACAAGGCATCGAATATTGCATAAATTTACATGAAAGAAGTTGCTAGGCTACATGGAGTGCCTAAGGAAATAGTTTCAGATAGAGATCCAAAATTCACTTCCAATTTACGGAAGGGTTTGTTTAAAGGCTTTGGGACAAATCTAAATCTCGGTACATCATATCACCCATAGTCAAATGGGAAAAGTGGGAGAATTAATAGAATAATTGAGGACATGATTAAGAAGGAATGTGATGGACCAACCATCAAAGTAAGAGGATTATATCCACTTAGTGGAATTTTCCTACAATGATGGGTATCAAGCCTCATTAAAAATGATTTCATTTGAAGAATTGAATGACAAAAAGTGTAACACACTAGTAAGTTGGGAAAATCCAGTAGACGGAACAATTATTGGGACAAATTTGTTGAAAGAAATGGAAGAGCAGATGTCAAAAATCAAGCAGGATTTAAAGGCTACACAAGATAGGAAAAAAAGTTATGCAGATAAGAATGGAGTGTTTAGAGATTTTAAAGTGGGAAAACATGTGTTTTTAAAAGTGAAAGTAAAGAGAATTTTACTAATATTAGGAAGTTTCCCGAAGTTGGTAACAATATATTGTGCACCTTTTGGAATATTAAAAAAGATAGGGTCGGTTTCATACATGATAGCATTGTCTGCATTCATGAGAATGCATAATGTATTTCATGTGTCATTATTAAAGAAATATGTGCCTGATCCTAACCACATAATTGATTGGACTGTGATCTAAGTGTAGCACGAAGGTCATTTCCGGGTGGAACTATTATACATCTTGGACCGGAAATTCAAAGTGCTCAAGAAAAAATCCATAGGTTTGGAAAAGGTTCAATGGACCTGCTACATTCTTAAAGATGCTACATGGGAGCATGAAGAAAACATGCAGGAAGAATACCCACAATATTTTGTCAATTTTAAAGAAAACAAAATGCACAACTTCATTTTGAGCAACTAGAGTTACAAAACCACATCTCAAATTCCTAGCCAACCTGCATTGGGGGCCTTGATAAAAGAATGACACATTCCTTGGGTTAACCTTGATAAACGAATGGTGCATCCCTTAGGTCAACGAGTTGAGAGGAATATGAGATTTTGGTTGGAATTGTTGTTGGAGTTATGAAATTGCATAATTTTATTTCTTAAAGTATTGTAATGTAAATTTGTATATGTATGTATATCGACATAATCTGCACCGAGGATGGTGCACAATTGTAGGGGAGGGGGAATGTATCATCCCCGCTATAATCCCAATTTAATTAATGCTTATTTAGATATAATGTGTGGTCACGACCAAGCGATGTATATGCAAATTGCATTTCTGAATTTTGATAAATAAAATGTGATGCCAACTACTTAGGGTAGATGGATAAAGATGGGGGATGAATTAATCCACAAGAGAGGGGAGGGTCTAGGAGAATGTCGTATGGGAAACTATAAAAGTTTTAGAAAGTCAATGTTTTGGCGTGAACATCAAGTAGAAAGTAGTAAAAGAGAGTTTGGAGTCGAAGAAGCCATGGAGGTTGAAATTTCAAGCATGTTGGAGTGTATCAAAGATGAAAATTGAAGAGCTAGGTTTCGATCCTGAAGAGTGAACTCCCGTGTGAGTTGCACTGTAACAACAAGCGTTTGTTGTTGTTTGCTGGTAGTTTTCCTAACAATGAGTTCCCTTGAGTTGAAGATTCATGGTTACCTATGTCAGAGAGACCTTTGTAAATGAATGGAACACCTGGGGGACTGAGAGTAATGAATGGGTACATTCCTTGGGTTGGGCAAGTTGAGAGGAAGAGAACTGGTGGAAAATCGAGATAGTTGTAGAATAATATCGATGGCTTGTGAGATTTCTAAGTTGTGAGTGGACAATGAGAGACCACCCTCTTTTTTGGATTGCTAGCCCCAGCTTGGAGGTGACTTGTTGTTGAGATTTGGAACAACAAGTCTATGGTTGGGTGGAATGTTCACCCCAAACTTATTACATAATTGTTTATAAAAGATAAATATTTTTTATAAACAATTATAATTGTTGTGCATTAACTCTGTAAATGAAGATGATTTATATATAGATGTAATTGAGTTATTTAACTACATTTTGTGTCTATTTTAAAATGTTTTAAATACATTTAATAAATAAATCTAGTTGTAATTAGTAACAAGAAACTATAAAAATTTAATTCACAAGTTTTTTTTTTTTTAATGAATATTTCACAATAATGAATAATCTCAAATAAATTGAGAGACGTTACAACAAAAAAATTTCCACAATACAGAATCATTCAAACAAGTTTTTATTTTTATTTTTATAAGTATTCTACAGGTAATGAACAATCTCATTAACTAAATTGAGAGACATTACATCGAAATTTTTTCCACAATAAAGAATCATTCAAATGGTTAAATATTTTTTATTAAAAAACAATCTTTACTTTATATTTATATCTATATCTTTACCTTCTTGTAAACGACTATATACGACAAACATTCTAAAACTATTTCCCAAAAGAAAAAGAAAAAGTAGTCTAATGATTAAATGATTTTTATAAAAGATCTATCTCTACTTCTTTACCTCTTAAGAACTATATGCTAAAATTATTTACCAAAAAAACTATATGCTAAAATTATTTAGCAAAAGGATAAAGTAAAATTATTTAAAAAAAGGAAAAAGTATTGAATTAATTGAATGGTTTTCATAAAATATCAATTTCTACTTTCTAGCCGCCGCTTCTTTACCTCTTTTTAAAAGACTATGTAAGGCGTTGAAACTTTGGTGGATTTTGGTTGTATCCACCTTTTTCATAATCACAGCTTTATAGGTTGAATTCACTACTTTTTATTTTGGGGTGTTGTTTTATTGTTTTAAATTTTATGGATTTTTTTTGGAATTTAGCGACACAAATTTATACGAAATTATTATGTTATTTTTAAATGTAAAAATAAATTTAACATGTTGAAATTTTTTTAAAACATTTAGATTATACAGAAATAATCACTTAAATTTATAGATCTAATAATTTTTTACCAAATTTTAAATAAATATCCTCAAAAAATATTAAAAAAAAAAAATTAAAATATAAAACTTATTTTAGACATCAATTTATTTAGATATTCAGAAATTGACAACGATGACGGCAAGTGAGGAATCTAAGGTCATTTTCAAATAGCCTACTCGTATAGTTTAACGAATTTTTTTATACATGTTTTTCATTTTTATTTGATTTTACAAAAATGTTTACATATTGAAGACGTATCATGTAATGAGGTTGATCTGAGATTGCTCCTACCGAGCATCATTTAATTATTTTAGTCTCCAGTTTTGACTACATTTTTGTCTACATCATCTCAAAAAGACCTCCACTTTTATACCCAGTATCACCCCCTTCTGGGCTTGTTATGACACATTTGACATCCTTTTACCACTAAATGGGGCTACTCAAGGAATTCTTATGTTTCAAGTTATTTTTATGTATTTTGATACTTTAAATTAATATTGATACTAATGTGGCATGAGTTAGGTACTATTTCTATTGAAACAGAACTTACTGGTACCAGGTACCAGCTCGCACCCAGTGGAGATACCAGAGAAGCTGCTAAAGATCCGCACGACATGGCCAGAGTGGTTGACAGTGCGATTTACATGATAGAGTGAGTCATAACTCAATATGTTGATTCAAGGCGGGATTATAGAACTGAGTTGTTAATGCTTTATGATCCACACTTCTTGACACTGCGTGTCATGAAGATGTGAAGTCCGTTTTAACTGATTTTGAGTTATTTTCGGATCAAAAATCCATTTAGATTAATGCAATTTTGTTTTAAACTATTTTTGAGGAGGATCTATAAAGACAGAGGATCGCTCCCAAGAAACGTTGGTTATGTTATGCTATGAGATATACATTTCTGCTAATACAATCTGCCTGTGTGTTATGTTACTTCACTGTTATATGATTTGAGTTATTTTTCTAAGTAAATGAAGTGTGAAGAATGAACAGTGTTTGCATGGAATGAGCTAAGTAGCTTTGGTTCTCTTTTCGGCGATTGTACCTCTTGGTTGGGCCCGCCAACAGGTTCAAGTCGCTGCCTCTTTCTGTATTAGAGTTAGTTTATTTCAGTATCTTAGGATTTGCATGCATGTTAGCTTATTTGAGTTTGAGAATTATCTTGTTCAGATTCTTGCTTAGCCACTCTTCAAACTGTGTTGTTTCCAGTGTATTAATATACTCCACATTGATGAATGTGCAAAGCATTATTGATTCCTGTAGAATTTCAAGCATGGATGGGATTTGCTCTGTTTCCAGTTTTTAATCTGAACGTGGATTAGAGAGAATGCAAGTTTGAATTTACTCTTCTTTGATTAGGATAGCTAGTTCATTCTGTTTTTTTAGGATAGTTAGGTTGCAATTGAATTAAAAGGAAGCTTCCAGTACCAGTAGGGTAAATAGGACATTTCTTTATTTTATCTGTGGATAGATTCAGAATTATTTTGTGATGTTTAGATTAAAAGGTTTTCGAAAATGATTTTTCTTTTTATGGCTTAGATAGGAATAACGATAGCTAGATGTTTAAAGCTAATGTTAGATAGTTTTGTGGAATCACATTAGACTAGAAGTAGAAGTACCTGCACTTAGGCATAGAACTATTATCCTTTGATGAATTAAACAGGAGATGATAAGTTCCAAAATAATCATTAAGGTTCAGTTTCTAAGAGTGAGTTTGTGTTTTCTTCTAAGAATAGCCTTTCGATAATGATTAGAATCTTACCAGCACATACAGTGTAGCAGCTCTAAGTTCACTTATCCTAGTTTGACAATTCAGTGTTTTCAGGTCATTAAAATCTTTAATATATTAGCCTGACAGTGACGTGGAGAAGACAAACAATATAAGAATAAATGAATTTCTTGACTTTTCATAATGGAAGATGAAATCATCCTTTTGAAAATAAAACATTTTTTAAAAGAAAAGGTAATATTATGTAATAAATTAATAATTTAGAGAAAAAAATAAATAATAAAAAATAAAAACTAAAAAAAAAAAATGATTTAAAAGTCATGTTATAATCCTTTATGAAAAATCACAAGGTATTCTTCTTGAATTATTTATATAGAAATCTTAACGTAATCATATATAGGATTATGAACAAGAACGTAATCATATATGTAGGATTATGAAAAATCATCAAGGTATTCTTCTTGAATTATATATAGAGAGAGTTTTTGCATTATAAGAACGTAAATATAAATATAAATATATATTTTCATTTTGAGTAAGATTTTGAGGGTTAATCATTTTATTAAGTTTTTAACCTAAACTCTAAGTTTAGTGAAGGTAATCATCACAAAAGAAAAGCTTTTGAGATTTGGAAAATAAAACCTATACAAGAAAATCAAACTTAAGTTTGTGATATCAAGAAGTCACCATGTGCTCTTATGCATATTGTGATGTTCCAATGTGCATTTCCTAATGGCTTGGTGGTTAAAGACTCTTCCACGGCCTTGTTCTTCTTCAATAGTATTTTCCTCCACTACCTCCACTATGTGGCATGCCTCTTAAAAGAATTCTTAACATTGATACCCACATTGTGTTGCACTCCTTTTAAGAAAATTCTTAGCATTGATACCCGCACTGTGTGGAATTCCTCTTAAAAAAATTATTAACATCGTTACCCGCACTGTGTGGCATTCCTCTTAAAAAAATTCTTAACATCAATACCTACTGAATAAAGTAGTGGCCAACTTCTTTAGTTTTCATTATTCTTGCAAAAAAAGTTTAGCATTCTAAACAAAACTACCATCCTCTATTATGATGACAATAACAAGTATGTCTCTCACTCATGTTACCATAAACGAGATAGGGTTTGATTGAGGACAAACTATTCTTAAAATGACAAGTTGAAGAGAATAGTTGGGCCTTTGCTCAATATCTTATCATTTAATACATGGTTTTAACAACTTCTTATATGGATATGAGTAAGTTTGCTAATGTGTTCTCAAATATCAACAACAACAAATTCATTTCACTCAAGCATCATAACTTGCATGGTCTTTGGCAATCCTTTGTTCAGTGTTAATCCTATTGTTACTCCACTATAATGAAGGATATCAAGAATACAAATAAGATTTAAATTTATATGATAATAAGGTCCATTGGTGTTCTTTGAGTTAATTAGAAAACCGAACCAACTAAATTAAAACATTATCAAACATGACAAGGAGACATATCCTTTTGAGCTTTTTCAACAAATACAAAGGCCACAAAGTATAACACCTTCTATCATAATGAATGAAGTTCAATGTTCCTTTCATATGACAAATATGGTGTTTGTATATCAACACACCAAACTAGAAAGAGTATGGCAACTTGTGTACAACACATTTTGTGCATGTAAATGACTATAGTTGATGGCCAACATCCTTTTATGGTGAAGAGGATGGAGTTGTAATATATCATACAAAGTGACATGGAGAAATGGTAGAGATGCAAAGGGATACTTAGAAAAGGGATTAAAGCATGATTACAAGGTTTATTTAATGAATCAATGACATAACATGAATATTTATGAAAAAAATATATATATATATTAATTTTACTAAATATTAAATAATATTTTTCAAAATCTTTTTGTTAAACCATCTTTTTAATACATTTTGTTTAAATTAAAAAACATGTTAAAAATAAATATCCACTTTTTTTTTTTTACATTTTAATACCTCTTCTCATTTCTACTCCTAATTTAATTTAATAACATGTCACAACTCTTAATAAAACCTAGTTGAGAATTATAAAATATATCGTCTTATTTTTATTAGCTATTTTAATTTATTGGAGATCAATTGAGCTTTGAAAAATATGTAGGGAGATTCTTTTTATATTTGCATACATCTACCCAAGACTAACTTCTAAATACTAGGCTTTTATGACTCACAACATCAACAATACCATTACGAAGTGATGGAATTTTTGAGTAATAATGGTTGTCAAACAAGGAAAATCAAGATGGACGAGGTGACATCGTTAGTCTCTAGCTTGAATCGATTCACTTCAACTTTCTCCAAAACATAGTCTCGAAAATCTCTTTCATTCATTGGTACTTTCTTGATGCATTACCCCCCATATGTGTAAGCCCTTTTCTCCCATAACTATTGGGATGTGCATTTACAACAATTTCGGTTGTCACCATTGAGTACGCTCAAAGCTCATGTAGCATTTTTTATTTAAAAGAGATATGTTGGAAATTCAGTGACTTTGTGTTTGTTGAATATAGGGAGATGTTTTGTAATCAAGATATTATGTAGGGTTAATTGTTATGTTATATTATAATTATAATTATAAATTTGGTTTAATTAATAATAATAATATTTATAAACATAAAATTGTTCTTTTAATATATTTTAAAAAATAAAATTTTTTAATATATAAATATATTTTATAATATTTATATATTATAAAATATGTCAATTTTCTAGTTTAGTTGGTTAAGGTGTGGGTTTCGTTTATTAGGTGACTCGAGTTTAATATTCTTATGGTGTGTTTAGTTGGGAGAAGACACCCAAAAAATTAGTCATATTAAGGGTTGGTGTGGCCCAGGCCAGGTGCGATCCTGAAGTGATTTTGATGGCTTAAATGCCTCTGAATTGTGGTTTCTTAGCCATTAGTTGAAATGTTGATAGGAGTTTCTAACATATATATATATATATATATATATATATATATATATATATATATATATATATATATAT
>JASDQU010589003.1:52557-74390 GCA_032191745.1 Picea mariana | reverse complement strand
GTCTTCATCTCGAGTCATAGTCAACCATGTGTCTTGTCACCAAAGTAGGTTTTCCATACTTCATGTTGTGAAGAGATACTCATTATTTTGGTCACGAGGGATAGCTCGAACGGCAAAGACGTGCGCACACTCTCCCAGGTTGGGGAGAGGTCACGAGTTCTAGCCTGGCTACGAGTCCCTCGGGCTGTTGCTTTCCACCCCCATATCATCCACTATGTGGGGAAGTATCGGGGTGGGTTCCCAGCGGGTTAACTTCCATCTGGAAAAAGAGATACTCATTATGCGCCTAAAGATTAGTTGTTCAAATGCTACATCATATGACACTATCTCCTTTGACATGGGCCCCATGCCATAATTAAGTGTGTTGATGTAGGAATTGATTAAATTAATATCTCTTGAAGTCACTCGTGCTCCTTCAACACTTCTTTTGTGATTCTTGGGTTCGTGCCTATAGAAATCTAGTTGATAATTTTTTCTAAAACTTTCATACACTTAATGGCTTCTCTGGGTGCATCCAATTTACTAAGGGAACACAAATGGAATCTTTTAATTATTTTCTCTACAACTTGGTGTAGACAATGACATTTTCTAAATGAAGTAAATACATCTTTCTCAAATCCTATGAATATGTTGATTTGTAATTGCATTGTGTTTCCTTCTCACTCATCCATGATAAATATTTTGGGACATCTGTTGTTTCATCTTACCATTTCTTAAGCTCACATAACTCCATTTGAACCCCTTCTAGGTTTTATCTTTTTAATTTTATTTTATTCATGAATGTTAAACACTGAGAAGAATAGACTTGAGCATCATGTATATTATTGTATAGTAGTCTCTATACAACATTTAACTCATCTTTTATTTCAAATGAACGTGCTTTAAACTCAAACAAGCTAGTCATGACTACTTTATAATTGGCTACTTGTTATTCTAATGTTGTGTGTTAGCAACAAGCACCCTCTTACTTCATTCCTTTGAAGGCTAAAATAGTAGGGGCCTCAGTTTGTTCTAAATTTTTTCTTTCTTTTCAATCTTGGATGATCTTGAAGCTTGCATACCCACCTTTATCTAATCTAGCCAACTCCTTTTTTCCTTACAAGTTTTTGGAAATAACTAGAGCAAACCTTGCTTTACCAATTCATAAGTTTTCCTCTAAAAGCATTTCTCCCAGGAAAATTATCTTATACGACATAGGTTGTTTCGTTGAGAATTTTTTTCCTCGTGATATTTCATGTTTCATTTGTTTAAAAAAATTCTCTTGTTTCGTTGAGAATTTTTTTCCTCGTGATATTTCATGTTTCATTTGTTTAAAAAAATTCTCTTGCAATAAACTATGTTTCGATAAAAAATTAATTTCCTTGTGATAAAGGGCACTGGCCAAAAAACTTTGTCTCATCTCCCAAATTATTTTTTCTCCGAACTTCGGGCCCACTATTTTTATTTTGTAAAACATATCATTTACAAAAAAATCTTTATTTTCAATGACACGTCGACACAATAATTTTTCTTTCTGACAACTCATCACTCCCAAAAATATTTCTTTAATGGCAATTTATCACCACCAAAACTCTTTCTCTCAATCTCATAGACACATTGGTCAAATAATTTTTATTTCCAGCAACACATCGGCCCCCATAATTTTTTTTTCCTCGAGTTAAATAGCACCGTGATGATTTTGTCTCTTAGCGATACAATGATCACATAATCATTTTTTTTTTCCACTAATTGTCGCTTCAAATAATTTTTATGAGAGAGACACATCGCACATAGAGATATTGTGTCCGCGCGATACATCACTCCCTAGAAAATCTTCCACGCGATAAAGAATTGTATCGGGCCTCACAAAAAATTTATTTCCTCCACGAGATTTTGATGTGACGCTGATTTGACCTTTGAAAGTATTTGAAAAGCACACGCCAATGGCCCTTTCAACATTATCAAACCTCATTTCTCCTTTGCCTCCTCATCATTTTACCATTCGTGCATCCACTACAACACTAGGGACAAACCAAAGCTTAGGTGCCATGTTCTCAACCGTACTTGCCACTTCATCAATAACCATTCATTGTTTGATAGATAAGCCCCTAAATCAGTAGTTTCAGCACATTATATTAGGAGAAAAAAAACAAAAACACAAGAGTACACTATTTTTTAAAGAATTTGTAACTATGGGAAACAGGTCCCTTTCCATCCCCTATCCACCTTGGAGTGAAAACTACAGTTGATACAACTTTTCCCTCGAACCTCTTCAACGATGGTGATGTTTTTTACCCTTTCTTCAAATTTCCCCACCCTTGATGTGTATGGAAGCTTATGGATAGAAATATATGGTCCTCCTTACTTCCCTTGCATTCTTCTTTAGTGAGATTGATCATGGCCTAAATCATAAATCTAGGGAGCTCAGAGATAAATCTTTGGAAAACAACCCCCCATTGCAACTTTAGTTTCGACTTCGACTCCCTCTTACAAGCCAAGGAATATTCTACATTTACTTGAAATTCACCTTGATTACCACCATGCTTGACTCCCCTGGGATTGCTAGATAATATCCTCTCCTAGAATATCACTCCTCCACATTGACATTTGCATTTCTTGAGGATATAGCTATGCTAATGTGTTCTTTTGTTGATACGGGTGGATTACAGGAAAAATCTTCGTCGCTTACAAGAGAAGAAGTGGCAAGGACCCTACCATTGAGATCGCCTTAGACAGGGAAGAAGAAGTAGAAACCATCTCCTCGGGTCCCATCCATGACGACATCCTTTGCATTATTGATAAATATTTGTCTTACCAATGTGGGAAAATATGTCATATGTTTCAAAATGAGTCCTACCTTGAGTTACCAGAGGGTGACCAGGACTTGGGCATCTACCAAATGATGAAGCGTACCAAGCTTCATAAGATAGACAATCACATAGTTGTACTCCCATGCACTAAAGCCATCTCCTATATTATCTAGCATATTGATGTTGATAACATTCTTATAAAGGATTCCAAGGGGTAATATATCTCTTCCTTCGATCCTTTAGTTCGTTGAGCATGCTACAAACTTCTCAACGAAGAAATTGAACTCACAGAAGATTGGATAACCTAGTTCCCCTTGGATGTCAGAGAGGTTAGGAATAATTGGTGGGTCTCGGATAAACACTTCAAGACCAGACAATCTGATGTCTACCCCACCAAGATGTTGAGGACCCCATACCAATGTGTAGCAACTATTCTTTGTAGACTCTATGGAGAAGTTGATGCCAAGAGTTTTAGGGTATCATGGGTCCCTCTGATACACTCCATCACAACAACAGGACACCTCTTCAACTAGGAAGACATTCTCTCTACTACCTTGGAAGAAATAGTGCCATCTACAAAGTGCATTATACTAGGGAAACATCGCATATTTCACATGTCATCTTACTTATTAGATGTGGTATGCATGGTACATTCTTTCCTAGACATGGGCTAAAAATGGTAGTTGAGTGAGCCTCCAATTCATGTCTACTACCAATATTTGTGGGAACACAAATATCGCATCCAATATCACAAGATATGTGAGAAGTTCCTCCTTCCCCTACTCCAATTACCTTTATGTGCCCTAGTGCCATGCATGTTGGACAACACAATGACTACAATTGGAAAAATGGGAGATTGGTTTGTGCTAGAAAATGGAACTTACATCAGAATTTATGGTGTAACCAAGCCTCCTCATGTATTTCCATTTTTTTTTCCCAACAAGCTAACTTTGTAGGAAGTAGCATATCAGACCCTAGTGCATGGAGTAGGAGCAGTGGTTGCCAGAGATAAAAAAAAACTAACCTAGCCACCACTACCATTTTGCTTGGGATCCTACAGTTTCGAGGATGTCAAGGAGGTACAAGTAGAAGATGACACCTTGGCCACATTCCATTTTGCGGAAAAAATATTCCATAGGCATGATCCCCTTAAGGTTGTTAGTAGACATTGTTAGGTCTACAAATATAGGTGAGCATATGAATCATAAACATGGGTAGATGAAGAAATTTACAAAAGAGCCATCAATTCTGATGAGTTGATTTTCAAGATGAGAGGAAACTCTCAAAACAAGGAAAAATTATGGATAGAAGAAACAACCAGAGCAGCAACAAAGAAAAGGATATTAGAAGAAGAAGCAGTCATAGCAACAGTAGAAGAGGAAGAAAGGAGAAAATAGGAATTTGAGGCTCTTAGACATCAACAAGCAACGACAATGACATTAGAAGTAGAGAGGAAGAGGAAAGAAGAGGAGAAAAAATAATGAATAAGACTCCAAAAGGAGAAAGAAGAAAAGATCAAACATGAGGAAGAAGGAAGAAGAAAAAGGGAATAAGAGTAAAAGAAGACTCGCAAGGAAGCTTGAAATATAGACCCTATGTATATCGAACCATCTGAGACTACTTCTATTTCACCTTTGACTGGAGGACATTTCCCTCTATGAGAAATAGGATTGGGAGGATCCACACCCTCCAAGGATACAAGAGTGGCAAACCTCAACTATTTTAGGTTTGACAAGGATACAGGAAAAATTGTTTAGCAAACTACAAATATTCGAATTTCCACTTTTGGATTCCCTCCACTATCAATCACAACAGAGACGCATGTAGTTGAAGACATATATGAAGACCCCCTTGTCCATAGCTTCAACAAGAATAGAATTTACTCAAGCCTTAGAATAGAATCTCAAAGATATGGTCCAAGAGATTAAGGAATACAAAGGCATAATTAAAATCTTGGAGGACGAAGTGAGATTTTACAAAGGTGATAAAACTAGCACTGTTGAATTCATAATATGTGCCAATGAAGTGCGGGAGGAATTCCAAGGAATAGCCAAACAACTATACACTGATTGGAAGGGATTTAAAAACACAGTTTCTCAAATGATATCATTACTAGATAAGGAGAAGACTAAAAAATAATAATTCCAAGGAGTAAGGTTGGCAATGGAAGAACTGAAGAAATGGCATGAAGAAAATCTTGATGCACCGGTAGATCTCCCGAGGATGCCCGAAAGGGAAAAATTGTTGAACTATGCATCACTCACGAACTGTCAGAGAATTGGGGATAAATTGGAAATCGATTTGACAAATTCAATCAACAATTGCACAAGACTACACACAATAGCCACACGACTAATAAACATGTGCAATTTGCCAAATATTAGAGAGCTAGGTCAACCAAGACCAAATGATCAAATTCAAATAGAATTGGAGATAGCTATGCACTCTCGTGAACTTTCTACAAGGATACCACAAAGAGTGTCTAGCGTAATAATTAAGGAACATTCAATGGTGCCTTCTAAGGACCAAAACTTAATAAGTTCCTTTTTTCTCACATTAAAAAGAGATATGAAAACTTTGTCCCAAGACTTAGCAGTTTATGAAATCACATTATAAAGTATGTTGTTCACATGGGTAATATTAATTTGTACTTATCATTAAGTGTGGGCATCCTATGTTCTGAACAAGGATAAAAAAACGTTTGTGAAAGTTAATTTTGATTGTAAAATAGAATGTAAAGTAGGAAAATAACAAATTAGGGAAAGATAAGAGTTGTAGGACAATGGGAAGTCAAGAATTCCCAAGAAATAATTACAAACTCAACTATATATGCAAAAGAGCAACCACTTGGCAAGTGCTCTTACTTTTTGTAATTTTTGGAACTACTTCTAGAATTTTAATGAGAAGAATCTCTCAGGGCCATTTTGGAGGAAAATCAATTTGGTGTTTGTGATGTTTATGCTATGAACTGATTCTAGATTATGTATTATCACTTCTACTATTGTAAGGTTATATTGTTCACTTGATAGACTACTCTTCTATGAATTTGATGATTTTGCATTGTATTACTTTTCCAATATTGTTGTTATAAGTCGATAAATGGATGGTGATGAGTGAATTTGTTGTTTCAGACTAATCTATGCACACAATTTATTCATGTATCACTATTATATTCTTTTCTTGAACAACTAACTATTTTAGTGTGCAAGAAGGGATTGGTGGTTTCAATGTCTCTTTATTTTAGTTAGTTTTATCCTAGTTAGTATAAGTTAAAATAGTTTACTTTCAACATTTAAATTATTCCATACTTCATCTTGCATTTTTCATATCAAACCCCCCATACCTATTCATCCCCAATAATGGTAGTTGTGCTAGAATTTGGATAGGTCTCCCACACCAAATGGTGTGAGGTCTGATTGAAACTTCACATTGTGGAGTACCCCTATCTGTTGAAGGGAATTTTTATTTTGTCAATAGATTTTAGTGATAGAGGGATATTTGTATGGTTGGTAGAAATACTCGGTATTCACACATACAAACCTATGACCATACCACCCATGAATCACAGTCTCATATTTACCCTACTATAGGTGACAATATTGAGATTGAAGTCCCTTACAAAGATGCTCACCCTACTCTCAAGACTCCTATATTTGGGAATCCCAAGCCTTCTGTTGTGTTGGTTTTGCCACATGGGTGAGCAAAAACACAACACTTACTTGCCTAGTTAAGTCAGCTAAACAAGATAGAGGTTTGTGAGTTGATTAGATAACCAAATACACATGAAGCAAGGAAATACAAATAAATAAATGTTAGAGAAGCTTGCAAGAACTAGAACTATGAAAACAAAAAATGACAATCATATAGCTACCAATGGATCAATGTATTGATATGCTAACACCATAGAGAAAGGCAAGGAATTATGAATCCCCTCTTCCTCCTTGGGAGGGATCTTGAGTTCCTTAATAGAGAGCTCTTCTCTTCATACAATGGAAAATGAAAATGATGAAGAAATACATTGCCAATCCTCTCAAGAGGTGAGTGGAATGGCCCTTGCTATAGTGTTTGAATGATTCAAAGAGAAAAGAGGATTCTCCAAGAAGAATTCTTGCAGCATAACAATATCTTGAAGTTCTTATTTTTCTAGCACACCCATGGCACATATTTATAGTGTCCATTCATGGAAAGATACAACTGGTTCATAGTGTGAACACGGGGCCTTTTAGGGCACTTCCTAGCCCTTAACCAACCTCCAAGCTAGATTTCGTTCAGATCTGANGGGGGTCGGACTGGAAGTGGTTGAGAGGCCGTCAAGATTCATAAATGCGTCTTTCATGAGAAGTGCGCGGCTTTGCTCGTAGATAGTCACACATCTTGTGCATTCTGTGCACAGTGCGCGCCTAGGGCTGTGTTATCCCATGCATTTTGTGCACAGTGCGCGTGCTTCCTTTGGTGAAGTTGCCCACTTTGATTTTTGAACCAAGTATATAGTTTTATGCCTTTCTGTTGGATTTTGGTGCTGTAGGTGTGATAATTGTTGCTATCATTGATGTCTTTGTTCAACCATTGTGTGTGATGTTGCAGATGATTTTTCAGTGATAACAGATGCCCCCTGGTGTGTGAGGTTAGGAGCATACATATAGCCGAAATACATCAATGTTTCTTTTGATGAGAGTGCCATTGTAAGGAAGACTGAAGAGAGGAATTGCAAGAGCGATCCGACGAAGGGAGAGGGAAAACTGTGGGAACCAAGCCTTTCTCTAGGAAGAAAAAATAAAATCTGTATACAAATGAGACGGGCATGCCCCATGCTTGTGTCATGAAACCAAAATGTGGAACTGTAACTGAAGGTGTATGAGAATGTAGATAGTTGCAGCGCCCTCGGGGGCGAGTGATAACGACATATGACGATTCTGAATGGTGAACTGGCTTTGAATTGAGTAGTGGATGACGATGAGAAGTGTCGATGACTCGTAGGCATTGATGGCCTATGAAATTCATAGGTCTTCGGATGGTATGAAAAAACTGCAATGGTCGCATAGTAAGATCCACCTTAACATGAGAGTTTGTTGAAGTTGAATGTTATGGGGGTCAATGGAATCGGAAATAAATGATGAATCTCTTTGTTCTATCCGAGACTCCTCA
The DNA here is from genome assembly GCA_032191745.1 of Picea mariana. Taxonomy (NCBI): domain Eukaryota; kingdom Viridiplantae; phylum Streptophyta; class Pinopsida; order Pinales; family Pinaceae; genus Picea; species Picea mariana. Next base: position 66,456 of record JASDQU010589003.1, on the reverse strand, counting down.
TTGAAAAGGTAATGAGAGTCAAGATACTGTCGCCCTTCTAGAAACTGCATTGATGTCGACAGGAAGGGAAACATGACGTCAAGAACCAAAGGGACTTCTCGAAATCCACTGAGTAATAGGTGATATCAGGTACTGATGGGTAACATGGACGAATTCAAGACACTATGGGACTTAGAACTTACCTTGGTTAGGGTGTTGAATGATGATTGGCAGCAACCGTAAAACTGTATCTAATGTCAGGGGGACAACTAGACATGGGGTTAAACTGTATCGGAGGCTAACAAAGTGGGAAAACTCAGAGATCATGGGTACATGGATTTGGAATACTTGCAGTTTGTTAACGATGTCTATATGAAAAAAGGGTGGATGCCCCAACCAAGGGCGGCATGGGTTGCTTTTCCAGGTAAAAGAAGGCCATTTAGGATGACGACTAAAAAGCTATGTATATGCTGGAAACAAGGGCTTTATACAATTACCAAAGAAATAAAGAATAATTTGGGTTGAGTATATAGATACAAAAATGGGTGCCCTAGTGAAAGATGGCTTGGTATGTTTAGAGCATAAGTTTGTGAAAGAGAACTGGTGGAGGGTGGGGGGCCCATGGGTGGGTTTTTGTATTAGGTAAATGGATGGAGGACAATCTACAAATGGAAAAACAAATGGTGGATGAGATGGAAGGATAATTGAACTGCGGGGGTGCAGTCAATAGAACCAAGTGTAGGATTATATGACCTGGGGAGTCCATTGGGAAGGTTAGCAATATGATAAGAAGAAGTATGGGATTCATTCTCGGAAATGAAAAATACTATTGGGACTTCCAATCCTAGGGGGTGAAATCAGCATGAGTGTCAAGTTGCCAAGGGGAACTATGAATGGGACAACTCATGTGGGGGAGAGTGTTATCGATTGATAGTACCAAAATGTGGCAGAGGTAAAGATACTACAGAGCCGAATGTAGGGAACCTAAAGGAAAATGTCAGAAGGTGTGACTGGGATATGCAATTGTTTACAGAGGGAGTAATTGCATGCCAGTGTTGAACATATACCTGAAGGGGCTGTAAGATTTGCGGAACAAGTACTTGCACAAAAATCCAAATACTCGACATGAACAATGTCTGATGATAAATAACATATAACAATTATTTGATAAAATTGAAATTAAGCATGCATACCTGAACCTGGCGTGAGAAAAAGGCTCCTCCTAGGAAAAGTGCAAATGATAACCCGAGGAATGTGAATGTGTAGATGGCTGGATCAGGATCTTGTGGCTGAGAACGGATCAGAAAAGGAAGGCTCTGGGATCTTGTAACAGAATGTGGAAGTTGGGAAAAAGGGCCTATATATGGATGATGGGCCCATAATGCCACCACATTTGCCTCGACACTATTGTTGATCTGACGAGAGAGCTATGAGGAGATTTGGAGATTACGGGAGCGTGGGGCTATCGATCCAGGAGTTGCGAGAGACAGGTTAGTGGCCTTATCGTCCTGTATTGTTGGAATTGGATGGATGTTAGGTAGGGGCAGTACGGAGGGTTGTACAGGGGTTTTTAAGGGTAGGTGCCCACTAGTGCGTGGGAAAAGGGGGCATACCCGCACATGTGTGCATGGGTAGAACTCAGTTTCCCGCACATTATGTATGGGTTTTCCCCAAATAGGCGCACATTCATGAATGCGTGGCTGTGATGGGAAACCCCGCGCATAATGTGTGGTTGTGTAGGTAACAACCGTGCATATGAGCGCGTGGGGTGACCAGATAGGAGTGCATTGAATGCGCGCTTGTTTTAAGGACAACTGCACACCCATGCATGACTGCGTGTGTGACAATTGTGCATTACTGTGCAACTGTTCCATAAACAGTCGTGCATAGATGCACAACTGGATGGGGGAAAGCCACACACTGTGTGCAAGCTAAGGGGTGTATGATGTTTTGATGTTGATGATTTTTGAAGGATGAAGTGGTTGGTTATGTGTTTCTGGGTGAATGCAGGTGATTAACACAGTCTTGAGTACGATGTCGGTCCACTGGCGAGAGCGCGACTGGGACCGATTGAGAGAGGCTGTGAGGGAGCAACCAGTAGTACGCAGACACTTGGTAGCCTACAGGTTGCTAAAGTTTTTTGACTGTCCTTTGATACGGTCGTAGGAGTTCTTACTCCAGTTTTTTATTCGCATGTGGAGCACTGATCTTTAGTTCTTCATGGTGCGGGGGGAGCAGTTGAAGTTCTCTGTAGCAGAGGACATCTATATTTTGACAGGACTCCCATTCTTGGGGGGGGGTTTGGTCATGGATCCCCATCTACCAAGGGAGGACAGGGTAGAGACCATCACGACATGACACTTCTCCGGGCCGAACCCTATGTTGGGGTCTGTAGTGCGGATTGAGGCCTTAGACGACTTGCTGATTGAGTGTATAATTGCCATGGTGGTGAGGATCTATGGATCCTTGGGCACTCAGCATATTACCAGTGGTCAATTGAGAGTTGTGGAGGAGGTATTGGATGGAGACCTGTTTGCATGGGGTGTGTTAATGCACACCCGGATGGTGTCCCAGCTGAACCAGTGTCAGCGTGTCAATTTCGGTGATTTTGCGTTCGAGTCAGTTTTGGTGGCTTGGTTCTTGGAGAGGGTACCTATATTACGCCCTCAGATTCTATTAGTGCCAACGTCACAACGAGAGCCTCGATTGATGCAGTGGGCACATGTTTTGGTTTGGCATGGAGGAGGGGAGGGTGGCCATTATTTTACGGCCACAGTTGCTTGAGTGTGGCGGCAGACGTCGAAGGTGATTCTACAGTATCCATACACTAGTATGGACTACAGATAGGACCCTGACATGGTACTACCTCCTCGGGAGGATTGGAACCATAGAGGTATGTGTGTTATCTGTCTTTTTTATTTTGGTAGATAGTGTTGATCAGACATGTATATAAATACTGACACTATCTCTGTGTTGTTTTGCAGATGTTGGACCCCAGGTTCGAGAGCAAAGTTCGTCCGGGATCCGACTCGACGGGAGCTAGCTCGATAGAGGCCCGCAGAGGCGAGGGCTAGGCAGAGGCGTCAGCGAGATGATGTGGCCATTTTAGAGGATCTGCATCGACAGTTCAAGCAGGTCCTTTAGGGTGTTTCAAAGGGCATATATATGGTCCCACATCCAGGATGACGAGGTCCTAGACCAGTGTGTAGGGGTACCGACAGAGTGGAAGGCATTGATCTGTAGGGAAGTGGTGGTGGGGGCAGCTATGACGCATCGGATACCCCCTGGAGCTGGAGTGCCCCCAACTGGTGGGGTACCTCTAGCTGATAGAGGACCTGGGGGGGGGAGCTCTAGGGGCATCTTGAGTGCTGAGTTGATGTATATGGGTTTATGGGCCCGATTTTTTATAGGGTATTTGATACCCAGTTGTGTACCCATATGGATGATGAGACTCATGAGCCTACTGGCAGTTGTATATATATATATTTGTAAAACATTGATGACCTTTATGATATATATGGTGGATATATTTTGGTGATCATGCATGTCTTTGTGTTTTGTGTTTATGATTTATGATGTATATTTCTCTCTTTTGACAAATGTATCATGCTATGTATATGAGGTTTTTAATGTGATAAATGCCAATCTAATACTAGGTTATCCATGTGATCTGCTACTTGATTAAGGTTTCTTGGAATATGTGTAAATGTGATGGAATCAAAGTTGTGAGATAGAAGTCTAAATTGCAGGTATTTGCGGAAGAGGCACGGATCGTGAACATGATATACATTGTTGATCTGCAGGACGACAAGCTGGGAATCTAATAGAACGCTAAGTTGACGAATGTGGCGGTGACTAGCCTCGGCAAGGAGACTAATGACGATGTCATATTCGGCTTGGTTGTTGGTGGCTAGGCCTAAGCATATGCCACTGGAATGGAGTAGTATATGTGAGGGGGTATAGAGGGCCCAAGCGGCCAAAGTGAGATTTTGGGTCTGGTGGCTGGCACCGTCAGCATAACCGATGTGGTAGGATGATGGATGATGCATTTATCAATAACACAGGTGATAGATCAAACATGAGGAGTGGTGGCAGTAAAGAAGACTAAAAACTCTACAAATGTGTACAAAGAGAAACCTAAGGTAAGGGGGCTACGCTTAGGCGTAAAACTTCTTCAAGTACAACCCATTGATGAGTTACTTGAGGGGGGAGCCTTCTGGAGAGGCCAAGATGTAGGCGCCTTTAGTGAGGAAATGTTGGATGATGAAGGGGTCGTGCCATAATGAATCGAATTTCCCATGGCCGAGAGTGTCATGGGCGATATCATAGGCTACACGAGATCACCTGCGTTGAATGAGAGAAGGTTGACATGGCGGTTGAAGGTGGCTTTGGACCATTTTTCAGCTGCCTCATTGTGTTGTAATGAAGATCGACGGTCTTCGTCAAAGGACTCTAAGGTCAACAGGAACTACTCCATTGGAGCAGTGTCATGTAAGATCTCTATGGTAGTGCGTAACGTGGGGATTTAGAACTCGATAGGGAGGGTGGCTTCGATCCCATGGACGAGGTGGAACGGTGTAAAACCGGTGGCAGTTTTGACTGCCGTGCAATAAGCCCATAAAGCGGAAAACAATATATGATGCGAGTTGGTATTATGTTTGTTGACGGTGTGTTGTAGCATGGTTTTGAGGACTTTATTGACAACCTCTACCTGTCCGTTGGACTGAGGGTAGTATGGGGAGGAAAACTCATGGGTGAAGCCTAATTTTGAGGAGAGTTATGTAAATATCTCGTTCTAAAAATGTTTACCATGATATGAAACTAACTATTGTGGGACTCTGAACCAGGTAGTTGAAGAAAAAACATGTTGTTGTGTTAATAGTGTTGTTAAATGTGGGCATGGATTCGACCCATTTGGTAAAATAATCCACTGCCACAACAATGTACTTGTGTCCATTACTAGATGGAGGATGGAAAGTCATGAAATCTATGCCCCATTTACAAAAGGGGTTGGTTGTGATGACTGGGTGTAGAAGAGCTAGTGGAGCTCATGCTTTGTTTGAATAAAGCTGGCATTTATCACATCGTTTGACAACGTGGATGCAATCATGAAACAAAGTGGGCCATAAGTATCTTGCTCGAATGATTTTTTGGGCTGTGGACATACCCGAGAGGTAACCACTGCAAGCATCGCTGTGGAAATCATTTAAGACTCTTCTGGATATGTCGATGGTAAGACATCACCGAAGGATGGTGTCGACCCCACGTCGGTAAAGAATGTCTTTGATGAGGAGGTATTGGGGAGCTTGATGGAGAATGCGTTGGAGATCATCTCTAGAGAGATGAGACCCGAAATTTTGTGTACAAAGGTGGATGAGAAGGTTGTCATACCAGGGATCGTCTGAGGGGATGAAGAAGAGGTGTTCATCGAGGAAATATTCATTGATGGGGGAAGCTTTAGCGTCTGAGGGAAAAGCCATAATGAGTTCGTCTAAGACAATATCTTTCTTGCTTTTGGGAGTAGAGAACTCTAGATTGTCTTCCTAAAGGACAATGATCCATCGGGAAAATTTGTCATTGATCCGCCGTCGACTGAGAAAGTATTGCATGGGGTTGGAATCTGCTACGACCTTGGTTCTTCGAAGAAGAATATAATGCCCTTTTTTTGGACTGCGAGGACAATTGCTAACGCACATTTTTCATCATGATTATACTTTAAGGGTGGTCCTGAAAGGTTTTTACTAATGTAGTAAATTACATGTTCACACCATCATCCCCTAATTGGACGAGGACTCCTGCGATTGAAACAAAAGAGGCTGATAAGTAGAGGATGTAATCGCGATCATAGTCTGGGGGACTAATTAAATGGGTGTTGGATAGGGCGTATTTTAAAACATCAAAAACTGTTTGAGCATGTTCGTCCCATAGAAATGGGATACCATGGCGCAGTAAGCAGAGAAAACCATGTGCGTGTGTGGTGTAATATGGGACAAAGAAATGTAAAAATTTGGCTTTGCCTTGTAGGCTCTGCAGTTGGCGTAAAGTCCTAGGTGGTGGAATTTTTGTGATAGCTTGGACCTTGAGGGGGTCCACAGTAATTCTGTGTTGGGAGATAATGAACCCAAGGAGGCGCTCGACAGTAATGCTGAAGACACACTTGAGGGGGTTCAAGAAGACATTATATTGGCGACATCTTTGAAAAACGATGTGTAAGTTGCCTAAATGTTGGGTTTGCTTTTTGGATCGAGCAGTGGGGTCATCCAGGTAAGCGAGAATGATGCAATCAAGATCATGAAAAAAATAGGTCATGGCTCGTTGGAAAGTAGCACCAACATTTTTTAGCCCAAAGAGAATGACGTAATAAGAAAGAGTACCCCAAGGGGTTGTGAAAGCAGTTTTGTACTGATCTGTTGCATGGATTTTAATTTGGTTGTAGCTGGAGAACCCATCCATAAAGGAAAGTGCCTCGTGATCGTCACAGTCTTTGATTATTTGGTCGATGAAAGGGGTTGGGAAGTTGTCTTTAGGACAAGCATGGTCAAGGTCGTGAAAGTTTGTGCATACACGAATAGTTCCCTTTTTTATTAATGGGGACAGGGTTGGAGACCTAAGAAGTGTACACAATGGGGTAAATGAACCGAATAATGCGTAATTTATCAATTTCAGCTTTGATAGCCATATCTTTGGATGGGTGCAGGGGGCGTTTATTTTGACGAACATGGGCGATATCCGGCCATGTGTCGATACGATGTTAAACTATAGAAGGATCGAGGCCAGGCATCTCCGTATATGACCAAGCAAAAATATCCCGGTATTCCTGAAATAGAGCTTTGTAAGCAATGATTTCTTCAGGGGAGCATGTGGCGCCAATGGTGATCTCTTCTACAATGCCTGGTTTAATGGAAATGTCAATTTTGATTATGGGGGAGATGTTGGCCATGTTGCCTTATTCAAAATAATCGGGGGTAGGAATAGGGTTTTTGAACCAGTCAATATGCCCTGGAGGAATAAAATCCTTGGTTTCGAAGAGGCTTGATCGAGAAGGTGAAAGACCTCTTGTGAGAGAAAAAGTGCTCGATGATGGAGCACATTCCATGGGAAATCAAGAGTAGTCAGTTCCTCCAAGATATCTTCATCGAAGTGGAAAAATCGAGAATACAGGGGATCCTGGGAGATGGCATGGGGAATCATCAACGGGTAAGAGCCAACCATTATGAGCAGAAAGATCATGCTTGGAAAATTTTGTTTTCCTGTATAAAACATATTTGACATTTATGTATGAAATGGTTATAATGATATCTCATGATGACTATATGTGTATAATACAGATGATATGTTGGATATGCAAGCTGGAAAGCATGGAAAAGGCTATTTTTGTGACATGAGAACCCTGTGTCCCTAGAAATATTCTTGTGCAAGAGAACCTTGGTCAGGCAAGATGGATCGCCTTAGGGATTGCATAGCAGAGAAGGGGATTCCTGAGCCTGGGCCTCGAAGGTGAGTGACCACAAGGAAGAGGAGACTTTGATAGCTCTTTATTGGGGTCATGCACACAATGGGTATGTCAGGGAAAATAGTGAGCCAAGTTAACGAGACAACCATATGGATATAGATCCGTGAACCACACAGATAAGTATTGTATTTGGATTATGAAAATTTACTCTTACAATATGATAAATAATGAAAATTTTATGCACAAATTTTGAACTGACATGCTCACTAATTTGAAATATTGTAGGAAAACGATGAATGTTGAAGATCTAGAAAAGTACCATAAAATGAGAGAAAAGAAGGTGATGTTGTAGAAACTAAATGACAAAGGCATGGAAGGAAGAAATTCCAATGGACCTGCTACAATTGGAGTTATGGAACCCACAACTCTGAAACTTCCAGGACGAGTGCACTGAAGCTGGGGAGAAGTGGAACAGCCTGGGGGACTGCATGGAAGAGAAAGAGGTTCATTTCTTTGGGTTGTGCAGGGCTGGGAGGGAAGGAGAGCTTGTTGGTTGGAACTACTACCAGAAATATAAATCATGAAGAGAATCATACATGTTTTGGGTTAGAATTCCTATGCATACATGTTTTAGGCCAGAGTGCCTATGTATATAATATTGGGCTAGATTGCCTATGTGAATTAAGGCCAGAGGGCCTGGAATTGTAATGTTAATAACATTGGAATGGTGTTGTGCACTGAGGAAAGTGCCAAAATAAGGGGAGGGGGATGTAACATATTGGTTCTAACCCTTATAACCTATAATGTATTATGTAAATATGACTTAGGCTGGTGAGCCGATAAAGTTGAAAAGGGGCCAGAGTGCCTAGGAAATGTAACACTTCCTATACATTAATAAAATACACTGTTGGCTGCAAGACATAAAAGAACAAAAAAGATGTGGGGCTATGATTCCATGAGATAGGGGGCTTGAGGGGCTAAGTCTTGTTATTGTTATTTTATTTACCCATAATTGATTTTATGGGGAAGAGGGGGTTACATGAGATTCTTGGGAGGGAGGCCATGTGGCTCTTGTCTTCATGTAATTATTTAAACATCCCTTGGGGGTTGTTTTGGGGTCGTTCTTCCCTTGGTTCGTCCTCTTCTCACTGGTTCACTTGTTCTTATTCCTCTTCATTCACTACTGCTAGTTCGTTTTCTCTTGGGATGAGCATGGAAACAAATGGCAGGAAGAGGAGAGCCATTGTTGAATGGCTGTAATGATTTACTGATCATTCCAGGAGGGAATGGATGCCTATGTGCATGAACTTGATGGAAGTTCGGACGGAACTGTCCATAGCTGAGAGTCCTTGGAATTTCTAGTAGGGATATTTCCTGACCAGTAGAACTAGAGCCCTAGAGAGAAATGGAACAGCCTCAGGGACTACATGGCAGAGAAAGGTGTTCATTTCTTATGGTTGTGCAGGCTGAGGGGGAAAGAGATCTGGAAATTAGTATTGTTGTGAGGTTGGGAAACCTGAGAGCTACTTAGCCAACTACTGTGTATTTAGACTTGGCCTAGGACCCGTCCTTGTGGATTCATAGCCCTGGATCGGGGGTGACTTGTTGTTGAGAGTAAATGAACAACAATGTCTATAGTTGGGAGGACCATCCTTTGTCTGCAGCCAGTTGGTGAATGTTTACTTGCAAAGATAAGTTCTCTCTATGTTTTCTGTTTAATTTATTCCATTGTGTATTTAATTATCTCTGAGATATGTATTTTAATGTTCCTTTCTGCTGGTTATTTGTTGTGCATTACATGATGTTTATATCTTTTATTCTGTGGCATGGATCTTGTCTTATGCATGTGGTGTGCATGGTCCTAACATTGTTGAGAAACCCTTTTTCTTCGAATTAGAGATCAGAGAACTGAGTTTTGGGACTGCAACATGCCTAGCCTGTGGGTGGTTGGGTGTGTTGCAACCTATTTAAGTGGCGTAGCCTGTCCTCTGGGTGGTCGGGTATGTTATAAGAGGAATAATAGGGTGTAATAGTAGATGGTGTAATGGGTCTTTGTCTAGTATTTCTCTTAGACAATAATTTTTCTGGATCAACTACTAATTTTTCTTAGACAATAATTTTTCTGGTTGGGTGTGTTGCAACCTATTTAAGTGGCGTAGCCCGTCCTCTGGGTGGTCGGGTATGTTATAAGAGGAATAATAGGGTGTAATAGTAGATGGTGTAATGGGTCTTTGTCTAGTATTTCTCTTAGACAATAATTTTTCTGGATCAACTACTAGTGTAGTTTTCTTTGGGTCTGAGTTTTCCGTAGTGTTTTTCCTTCCTGATGCTAGGAGTGAAAATGTTGAGTTGATAGGTCAATGATTTTATCCTTCCTAACTCTTATTCACCAGGAAAGAGTAGGTTTTTTGTTGTTCTACCGAGGGAAAATAAAATTTCTTGAATTCAGTCCCCAGAAATGGCGTCAAAAGAATGTTGTAACCCTTGATATGTTTCTATATAGGAAACTATTCCAAGGATTCCATTTTACTTTGATTGATTTTGATGAATTTTGACTGTCCTAAAACATAGTGTTTGTTGATTTACGTTAGGATTTAATTACTAGTCTTTAATACTTGAAGATCAATATTTGAGGGCACAATTTCTATGTTTCAGATAATTAAATCTTTAAATGAATAAAGGAAGAATTAAGAAGGAAAAAAATGAATGTAAAATAATGTATTTTCTTTGATAAATATTATTATACCCTTAAAGTAGAAAAAGATATTACAGAATATGTATATGAACTGAAATTATAAAATGAACAGAAAGGAACAATTATCTTCTATTCAAAAGGAATAGTAAATTAAGCTCAGGTCATGTCAATACTCACATTATATCTGAGAAGTATGTAGCTTTAATGATTCCTTTGCAGTTGCAATAGTAGTGGTTGTACTAAATTATCACAATTATAAAATTAGATACATTCAAGAAGAAATTATGGATATGGAGATAACATTAATAACATGAATCTCATGAACTGAGACATAGAAATTTAGAATCACTCAAAGCCTACAAAATTTTATTAAAGATATGGTCTTTTCATGAGGAAAAAATATCCTTTGCATCGAGTCTCTTTTAGAATTTTATACAGATTAGCTTGTAACTAGATGTGGTTATTTGATCATATTTCACATCTTTTCAGATACAAAGAGATATTTGACTCCTAAAAATAGGAAGATCTAGAAGACAACTGTTCAAATCCATGATTTTGTTCAATTGTCTTGATGACTCATTCAGTTAACAACTAGATGAGAGGCTTCAATTTTTTTCTTGATGGATAGTTAAATGACTTCATTTTGTTGTATGCGATATCTAACTTAGTATACTTCTCATACGTAGGAGGGCTTGAAAACAGATTTTTTATTTTCCAGAGTAAATACAAATCATCTATGACCAAAACCACAATAGTTTGTTCTCTCAAAGTGTCGATCATTCCTTGAAATTTATCTAAACTTTCTCTGATTTTGAATAAAATCTTGGACTGTAACTTTCAAATGATAGGAGCTTCTCTTCATCATCCCATGATGAAGGAAGTCCCAATTTTACTAGATTTTCAAACTTGTTGGTAAATGATTCAATATTTATTTTCAACATTATACATTTATTTTGATCTTGTTGTAGCAAATTTATTTTTGTGAAAATATTTTTAACCTCCATCACCATTGTGATTTTTTCCTTCACACCTTTACTTTTTAGTACTTCTCTGGAATTGGAGTTTAGGAACTTAATAATTCTGGTAGCAACCTGATTTCTAGTTCCTAAATCTTGGAATTCTTTCTTTATAGTTTCATATGCTTCATCTATCAAAATTATTTCTTCATCAATTATTTTGAAGTAATTCCAAATCTTGCCAACTTCAACAATGGTTTCATCCCAGATAATGTGTCTAGATCCTATCAAATATGGTTTTCTAGGTAATTTGTGTTGTAATTGTTCGATGTTTGTTTGCATATTTTATTTCAACTTCTAGTATTCCCCGATAATTTTATCCTTATCCTTGATTTCTTCATTCTGTGTTGAAACTGTTTTCTTCAGCTTTTCAATTTTAGCTCCCTTTAGGTTAAAATATGCTAATTCTCTTGATGATCAATCTATTGGATGTGTTGACTCTGTGGCATGTGATAAGGAACTTCTATTGTTCATTATTTCAATCTACTTCTCATACATTTCTATCCGATCTCCCATCTACATCATTTGTTTCAAAAGTTGTTATTTTTCCTTTTGTATCACCTGTAACTCTGTAGTTTGAACATCATCTATCCCAGGGATATTAAGCATTTTATTTAGTGCTTTTAGTTATGTGTCCTTTATTTTCATTAGTTCTTGCACAAATGTTGCATCTTGTGGATTAGCCCCTAGATCCATTACCCACTATTCCAATTCCTTCGCTCTTATCTACTTAGTTCTATTGGCCAACTTTTCATTTTTCAGTTGAATTTTGATCTTTTCATTTATAACTTGTAGCTTCTTTATTCCAAGGGTAGTTATCATCACATTTTTGTTTAACATATCTCTAGTTTTTCTGTGCGGATCCATTTTATCCAGTGTATCAACTACATTAAGATCAATAGATATGTTTGTAACCTTCTTTTGTTCTTTTGGTTCAAGCACTTCTATACTCAATCTACCCTTTTCTTAATCCACAACTGATAGCATTCTTATATGAGATGTCTCTTGGTCAAATATTGATCTAAAAATGAAGAAGACTTGTATTCTTGAAAATATTTGCAAGTAAAGTTTATGTGTTAAAAGCAAATAGATCAACTTTGCAACACATCATTAATAGGATTTACTCATTCAAGATGCATATAAACAACAACATAATCAATGAATAGAAAACACATAACACAACAAATGATAAAGGAGTTCACCCCTCTCTTGGGCTACATCTCCTGGTCCAGCTTCCAATGGATCATTTATATTATTTGCTCAAAGTGATAAAAAATGTGCTTTACAATGCTCAAGCTGTCAAATAGACTGCTCCAATGGCTTCAGAACGTCCAAAAACCCCTAGTTGGGCTTTTTCGGCACCTCATTTGGCCAAAAATTGAAGAAGTTAGGCTTCCTGGAAGTCCCCCCTTCAAGCTTGCTGTCTTTGCATCTACAAATTGCACCCTTGTTCCTTCAACCTAGCACAAACGCTTATTTAAGCATAAAAACCCGACACTGAATGCAACCGCGCAAATGGTGCGAACTGTAGGATGGTTATGGGCATGCCAGCCCCTAACCGCCAAGCTTGTGGGCACATGTGGTCACCACATGACCTCGCGCTAGGGCAAAATGAGGGCTTCATTTCCAAGCGAATATAACAATGACAAGTGGTGGGAAAAACCGTTTCAAAATACCAAACTTAACCCCCCGCGCCCTTCGTGTATGGTCACATGCGAAACCGGGGGTTGGGCTCCGTTTGTAACACGAACTCCCACGCATACGAAATGGTAATGGTCATATGTATAAAGCAATAGAACTGCGGGTCGGGGCTAAGCCCCGGCCCGACCCCCCGCCATATACAACATTACATAAACTTAAATATATTATAACCTGTATACATAACAAGGAACAATATGTGGTATGTTGGTTAGGCGGCCATTGCTAAAGCGCTACACGCGCATGGAGGTCTGGGGTTCGAATCCGGTGGNCGGGCCGGGGCTTAGCCCCGACCCGACCCCCCGCCATATACAACATTACATAAACTTAAATATATTATAACCTGTATACATAACAAGGAACAATATGTGGTATGTTGGTTAGGCGGCCATTGCTAAAGCGCTACACGCGCATGGAGGTCTGGGGTTCGAATCCGGTGGACTCCATATAGTTTTGAACCAATAACCAATACAACGGTGCCACGTGGCAGCCCATGACTGGGCCACATGGCACCACACCATATGTTCAATAAATGCCACATGTCAGAATGTCATTCGTCCTCGGTTACCAATAGATGATTGCCACATCACCAGCTTCCCTATCAGCGTACATCATGCCACGTCACCTGTACAGCCTCTGCCACGTCAGCCTATACGGACTGTACGGACTGCACAGTCAGCGTCCGTTTTTTTTACCTGTTTGACGATTCGAACAGATCATGATATCTCTCGCTCTCGACGTCTGTTTGAACCCGAACGAGTTGTGTTGGGTTCGCAACAACGAGGCCTACGCTCTCGTTCGATTTGAAGCGATTCCGAGCACTCTGAATTTTTTAGCAAAATTTGATCCCCTGATCACACCTCCCCATTGGGAAGCTTTTAGACCTCCAAAAGACTATTTTCAGTCTATGTGAAGATGAGGGTATAGTTCCCTCACCCTTCCAACCTCAATCCACTTGGATTTTCTTGGATTTGTTCTTTTAAGACCAACTCGAAGATACTCCACATTTCCTCATTTTGAAGTTCACATTCTCCTGTCAAGGATGGTGTCTTCATGCA
>JASDQU010589003.1:31148-44272 GCA_032191745.1 Picea mariana | reverse complement strand
AATATAGGAAGTTGTTTTAGATTTTAAAAGCAATATAGTAGAAGAATTTGCTCGAAGATTCGGGACTGCAACAAATAACAAGGATAAAACTTTAGTTATGTATAAAGGTCTTCTTGTCAATGGGAGTAGTAGGATACAAAGGATATGGAGGTTGGAAAATCAATCAATGTTTTATTTTGAGAGCAGTGTACTACAAATTGAATTTCATCTAGCAATAATTTGTTTTTCTTAGTGCAAAGGATACTAATAGAGAAGGAATTTGACCAATAATAATGTTTTCATGTCATGTGAGGTCAAACGTCACTTGTAGATTATCAATCCTACAAAGGATTTATATTTCCATTATCACTATGCATAGAAAACAGATGGAGTGAAGTGCAACCACCCCCATGATATGGCAATATTAATGGTCGAGCCCTGTGGGATATCCACTTGGAAATGAATGGAGGAGGGTAATGAATTTATGGAGGAATGATGGTGCTCTCACTTAAATTCCATCTCCATCTTGAATGTGAAAGACTAGTATTAATGATGGGTACCAAGCGATTTTATTATCCTACTTTTGGGTTTAATATTGTAGTTTTCATGTCGGGGTGACATGTGAAGGTGGGATAATCCTTAACTCAAGACGAAATATTAGGATTTTATATTCATGGAACATTGGAAATGCCACTTGTAATGTCCCCTGTTACCAACACTAACAAAATTCTTTAACGCCACTTTGTAACATCCCCAACTTACTGCTGAGCAATGCCACTCCAAAAATATAGATTGCAGATTCTAGACTATAGCGCTAATCTACGCAGAAACATGTGAGGTAACGTGCACAATCCCAAGCTGGATCGTGCCACAAAAATTTTCCTCTTCAGACACCAGTTATAACACCAGAATTAACACATAATGTAATTACGTGCACAATCATTCATAGCACACAAGTATTATTGCGTGTGTAACCACTCTGAACAGATGATTACTACTGTGCGCGCAACCATTTTGGTGCCATAAGAATATTCAATTCTCCTTGTGCACACATATATTCTTCCCTGGGCACACATTAAATCTAGCCTCTTGCGCGCATGGAAATTCTAGCCTTTCCTCAAAAACTCATGACCATTATTGAAAAATTAACTAACATGAATACTTAATAATTGTCATACTCTGCATGTGTGACAAAAAATACTGAATAACAACATCATGCTTTGCATGTGCAAACAACATTATACGGAATAACGACAATTGATCATATGCAACATCATACAGGAAATAAACTCATATCAGGAATAGGTAAATAAACAAACATTAAATTAGACAAGAACATAAAGAACACTTATATTTTATAAAGAGTTACCAACTGCGCGTAGATCTTAGACATTCTTCAAATCCATGGACTCTATTGCTCATAAAATTTCAACAACAAGTCACCCTTGAGTTGGGGCTTAAACTCCACCAGGGAAAAAGGATTCTTAATGCCAAGCTAAGGTCTGATAATTACCAGAATGTTTCAGTCCAAGGTGCCCCACTGCTGTAACTAACCTACAGTCTGTCATTCCCCACATGCATGTTCCACCCAAGAAAGTGTGCCCCTTCTCTACTCAACAGTTGCCTGGCTTCCCTCTTCCCTTCCAAGGCTTCAACAGCAGGCCGAAAATGAAGTCTCAGAGCTCTGTAACTAATGCCCATCACACCAGGGAAAATTTCCTAGAAAATATCTCACCTGGAGAGAATGTTCATGGGCCTAAAAACATGCCTCTTTGACAACAAATCTCTCACCTATAGGTAATGCTCATGGGCCTAACAACCCTCCTCTTTGACATCAAAGACTCTGGTTACTAGATTGAAACACATTTCCATGCTTTCTCCTACATATAAGGTAATGGTTGTCCCCCCATTCAAATGGCCCGACCCCTGAAGAAAATGAGTGAATTTTTTTCCCCCAAAATACATTAAGGTTCAACCATATATTTGCATTGTCATAAATGGAAACTTGCCACCTCCATAATTATCTTTAGCCACTTGGTGACTTGTTCCCATCCCTCGGGAACTTAGAATAAATAAATATCCATAAATTGTACTTTTCAAAAATATTAAATAGATATTCCCTTATAATTAAGCCCCCTTGGATTAGCCCCTCTCATAAACTCTTAGCCCCCTTCTTCATTTTCGGTGGAGTTTATCCCCCGTCTCTTTTTGTTTGATTGGTCTACGCACAATGCTGTGATTTTATTAATAATTTGAGTGTGATTACATTTTCAAGGATAGGCACACTGCCCTTTTTGCATCTTGGCTCACCAGCCCAATAACCACACATGCTCTCTTGCCTCAAATACACACACACACATAACTCGGTCCAATGCACATTTCAAAGTAATCCTCACACACTTACTCAGGTTCGCGCAACACTGTGGAATGTGTGCACCCTTCCCTTGATGCATATTCCATGCACACTTACTCAGGTGTGTGCAACATTGTGGAATGTGCGTTCTCCACTATGGAATGTGCACGCTCTTTCTTTGGAAAACAATCCTCGTACTCAGGTGTGCGCAAAGCTAAACCAAAACTTGGTTCCAACGACTCACCAACCTATATGTACATTTACATTTTCATTTATAATTGGGGTTCATATTAGGGGTATTAAATTCCCTTCCCCCTTATTTATGCATTGTCCTCAATGCATTATATACACATGTACATACAAAAATTCAAAAGTATTCAAAAAGACACGGGTACTCTACCTTCATAGAATCCTCGTGCTCCCAAGTTGCATCCTCAGGAATGTACGTGGTCCATTGGACCTTTACTAGCTCCATGGCTCGATTCCAGAGATGTTTGTTTTTCCGGTCCAATATGAAAATTAATCGCACTTGAAAATTGCCTTATGGATCCACCTGAATCACATTCCAATCAATTACATGATTATCATTAGGTACATGCTTTTTGAGCAAAGATACATGGAAAACATTATGAATACACAAGGATGCAGGAAGTGCAAGCATATATGTGACATGACCAATCCTCTCTAGGATTTCAAATGGTCCACAGTAGCATGTTGCTAGCTTATAAAAATTTCCCAACTTCAAGGAATTGTGTCTTGCTTTTACTTTCAAGAACACATGGTCATCCACTTTAAACTCTCTGTGGGTTTTTCCTTTATTTGCACATTTTTTCTGCTTGTCTAGGGTAGCCTTTAAATTCTATTTTATTTTCACCACCTGCTCTTCCATTTCCCTAAGTAAATGTGGCCCAACCATTGCGCAGTCTACTGGGTTGTCCCAACTCACTGGTGTGTTTCACTTTCTGCTATAAAGTGCCTCAAATGGGCTCATCTTTAAAGATTCTTGATACCCATTATTGTAAGAAAACTCTACCAAGTTTAGGTAGTCTCCCCATTTTGATGGTTTATCCATCAAATACATCCCGAGCATATCTTCAATCACCTAATCTACCCTCTTTGTTTGTCCATTTGACTTAGGGTGATATGTTGTGCTAAATTTCATATTTGTCCCAAATCCTTTGAATATCCCTTTCTAAAAATTCAATGTGAACTTGGGATCTTTGTCATACACAATTTTCTTAAGTACACCATGCAGCCTAGCAATTTATCTCATGTATATATCTGCAATGTTGGATTCCTTGTGAGTTGAATTCACTGGAATAAAATGGGCAACTTCAGTAAGCTTTTCCACCACTACCATAACATAATTATGTTGGCTAGAAGCCCTAGGAAGTGTTATCACATATAGTTTTCAAGGGTAGCAAGTTGTCCAAGTTCGTGGTCTTCACAAGAAATGCCAAAGCGCAGCGTTCAAAGCAGTATGTTCTGGACTCGAATCAAGGAAGGAGACAAGTTTATCTTTCAATGATGGAGATCCAATCAGGCAAATCAAATCGACGAGGTGCAGGCATTCAGAAACCCAAAGTTTCTCAAATATTAGCACCGGAGCAAAGGCCCAAGATCAAGGTCGAGCAAAGATTAAATCTGGGCCATAGATCTCATTGGGAGAGATCAACGGTGGAAAATTATCGTGAGAATCAGGAGTTCGAAATAATGTTAAATTTAATCGTCAAAGGTCTGAAGTCCCAAAGCCTGAAATAAGTGGGAATCATCCGATCTTAGGGGGACAGGTGGCAGCCGATCCAAAGGTTCATGGGAATGAGCTTCGAAAGCATTGAAATGAGAAGTGTTAAAGCCGTCGAAGTGTCAAGGTCCTGGAGTCCCAAAGCACAAAGTGCGAAGTAAAGCTGGACCATCTGATCCAGAAGGGCACATGGCAATAGATCAACGGATTCACAGTTTGACAAATCAGAGGTTTGCTGGGAGCAAATTGCAATGCATAAGTTTCCCACAGTGTGAGTTAGTGAAGCACTCGGAGAGTGGGCCCAAGGTCACAGCTCGAGGTCCTATGGAAGGCGGGTCCAGAAGGAAAGGTTGGCACCCATCGCATGGAGATGGCTGATTTAGAGTTCCAAATAAGAAATCGTAGTCATCGATCGTGAAAAATATATGACCGTTGGTCTAAGTAGGGTGATTTCGCCGACTCGGGCATCGAGAAATCTGAAGTAGGGGAGGTGAAGACTCCCTAAGCACGAAATCCCGAAATACCATTTGGGATAAGGCGTCGAGTCATAGCTCGAGATCACATTGGAGTAAGGCCAAATTCACAGGGAGCTCATCCTCTGCTTCACGTCCAAGGCTCTTAAAGCGCCAAATTTGGCACCGTCTCCACGCAAGGTATTATGTATCCCAGAATTGGTAAACAGGTAAACATCAGAAGCTACACCCCAAATAGCAGAATCGTCCCAGCCATAGATCTCGATCAGACCAATGGCCCCAAGTTAGTATGTTCATTTAGCATCGCAGCAAGTAGTCATCCCTTGCTTACCTAGCCCGGTCTCGATCCCGAGGAGATATCAGTTAATGGACATAGATCTGGTGGTTGAAACCTTGTCTCACTTCATAAATGGAAGGCATGGAAGGATTGGTCGTGGAAGCAGATTGTCAGCCTGAAGTTCCCTTGTGGATGGATTTTCCTGCAAGCCCATACTGATCTGAGCTTGCATCTGAAAGAAGAATGCATGGGTATTCTGACAGAAGGATATGCAAACGACAAGCCTTGAATGCAGTGGCCAGAGTGCGCCTCTGTTGTTAGCAGCGAATTGTTCTGAGTATATTGGAATCATTTTGATATTTTTGTAAGGGGGGATGGTTGAGCTAGGGTCCCTTATTGTAAATTTTTAATGAAGCTTTGGTTCTTCTGGTTATGTATCTATATTTGAGACTTCTTGTTTAATGAAAGTCAGCTTCATTTTCATTTCTCTATAATAGTTGTGTTAGAACACTCGGGCATAGATGATCCAATCAAGGGTAGTCATGTCATTGTGAGGTAGGTTCGATCACAATAGTATCTTCACCAGTTTTAATCAGCTTCTTGTGTTATCTCTTCTCTTATTACATTGAATGGCTCGGGCATGGATGATCCAGTCGAGTTGTTGCAGTTGCAGGGTAATGGAGGTTTGACTATTCTTCTGTTGTGACTATGTTGCTTGCACCATATTTCAGTGTCTGAAGTTTGATCTCAAGATTTCTCTTGAGTTTGAGCTTTTCCTCTTCGAGTTGCTGGAAGGCCTAATGCCCATAGTAGTATCGTTCACCTCTCTCACCAAGTCTTCCCTCTGCTCACACTTAAGCTCAATTTACTGACTGAATTTGATCAAGACCTCACCTGTTTGTACATGTTGGTCCCCGTTTTCTAAGTTAAAACAATATTGTCTTGAGACTGCGCCCATTTGACCTCTTTAAAACCAAACTGTGACATAAAACTCTAATGGGTACTGGTCTTACCTTCGATGCAATCCGAGGGTAACTTCCAGTGCTAACATTTCTAGCACCATTTTCGAGGAATGAATTGAATACATTTCCTTGAGATAGAACAATGAAGAAGTCCTAATTCTGAAGGTGCATCAGATATGAGTACCATTGAAGATTGCAACTTGCACCTGGCGACTCCACTGTTCCAGTTGTGGCTCCTAAAAGCAGACGCATGAGGTATACTCTGCAGCTACCTCTAGCTACACCTGAAGTTGACCCAGAGAAGATTATCAAGAAAGGAAAGCTTTCTCGAGAAGGCTTTAGCTACTATCCCAGATTGAAAATCTCCCTGGGAGAATGACAATGCTTAAATCTGGCCTTTGATGGTGAACAAAGACCAAACACATTCAGAATACATATCATTCACCTGGAGACTCGACTATTTTGAAATGGAAAATATCTTGGCTCAAAGGTTTGCTCCTTTTAATTTCTCCAATGTTCCTGGTTTTCCAAATGTTGTTCCTACTATCGATGAGTGGGGTGATTTTTTACCCATATTTAGAGAACATAAAGATGACAAACCTACCGATCATCTCTGTGAGTTTCATGAACTCATGCATCAGTGGAAGATACATCATGAGGATGTATTATTTAATATGTTCATGTTCTCATTAGCGGGAGATGCTCGTGAGTGGTATCACTCCTTGCCCTCTGATAGCATCTCCTCCCTGGAGCAGTTTCATGCAGCTTTCAATGCTCACTATCAAAGGTATTATTCCTCTGAGTTAATCTATCATAACTATTGTGAGGAGTATAGATATGGTGTTCATAAAATATTTCGTTCTTTCGAAAGCTGTGAGGAGAAGGGGTATACCTCGAATGAGTTGGTGAAACTGGTACAAGCAGTTTCTGCAAAAATAGAAAAATTGGAGGTAGATCATGCTTGTTGATATTATGAAGGAGATGTAGAGGATATTCCGGTCCTTGAAATGGATGTTTTTTGCAGCCTTGATTATGATGAAGAAGTGATTTCAAATATTGACCAAGAGAAACCAACTTTTGATGAATATCCCACTGAAGATGACGAAGAGAAGATATTTTCCATGGTTCCTATTTATGATGATTATGAATCGGATCCTTGGGAGAGCAATGAAGGAGAAAAGGAGGAGTTAAATGGGCATTTTATCTCTTGTCCAGAACCTATAAATGTTAAAATATCACCTGGGATCAACCGCCCTACATCAGTCCTCTACCCACCTGAACACTCTGAGATCATTGAACGACGGGTGAGAAACAATGAAGGACGGGGGGTAATTTCTTACCAGTTGAGCTTTCCTTATTATAAATGTTGTGACCTTGTGGGGTTATATATGGAGTTGGGTTTTCCAAAAGCATTGGAGCCTACAAAATTTTTCATCTTATCATCATTTGGGGGTATTATCAGTGTTCCAAGACATGTTTTCTTTATGATGTCATGCTTCCTTTACCTTTCGTGGATCATTTGTAGTAAAAAGAATAATTATATTACCAGACAATCTGGGTGGCTATGGTGGAAGTTTTCTTTCACCTAGTTCTTTGTAAAAATCAGTTAACCCGGGATTGTATATAAATAATCTCCCTCTGGAGCCCATGTGTTTGTTTTTGTTTTAGTAGAGTAGTGTACATATTTCCCTGTTTTCTGACGCAAGTTTTGAGATCAACTCCATAGCCCAATAGCTAGGCACTGGAACTGTGCATTCTTGGTAGCTCGTAGGGAGCATGCCAGCTCCTGTGGAGCCAAATGTTATCAAATATAGTTGTCAAGGGCAGCAGGTCATTCAAGTTCATGGTCTGCACAAGAAACGTCAAAGTGCAGTGTTCAAAGCAATCTGTTCTGGAATCAAATCAAGAAAGCAAACAAGTTTATCTTTCAACAACAGAGATCTAATCAGGCAAATCAGATTGATGGCGTGCAGGCATTCGAAAACCCAAATTTGCTTAAATATTAGTGTTGTAGCAAAGGCCCGAGATCAAGGTCTAGAAAAGATTAAATCTGGGCCGTAGATCTCATTAGGAGAGATCAACGATGGAAAATTATCGCGAGAATCGGGAGTTCAAAATAATGTTAAATTTAATCGTCAAAGGTCCGAAGTCTCAAAGCCCGAAATAAGTGGGAGCCGTTCGATCTTAGGGGGACAGGTGGCAGCTGATCCGAAGGTTTGTCAGAATGATCTTCGGTAGTGTTGAAATGAGAAGTGTCGAAGTTACCAAAGTGCCAAGTTCCCGGAGTCCCGAAACGCGAAGTGTGAAGTAAAAATGGACCTTCTGATCCAGAAGGGCACGTGGCAATAGATCAACAGATTCACAGTTTCGTGAATCAAAGGTTTGCTAAGAGAAATGCACAAGTTTCCCACAACGTGAGTTCACGAATCACTCGGAGAGTGAGCCCAGGGTCACAACTCGATCTCCTATGGAAGGTGGGTCCAGAAGGAAAGGTTGTTACCCATCGCATGGAGATGGCCAATTCGGAGTTCCGAAGAAGCAATCAAAATCGTCAATCACGAAAAATATCTGACCATCGGTCTGAGCAGGGTGATTTCACCAACTCGGGCATCGATAAATATGGAGTAGGGGAGGTGAAGACTCCCTAAGAGAGAAATCCTGAAATACCATTTGGGATAAGGCATCAAGTCACAACCCAAGGTCACATTGGAGCAAGGCCAAAGTCACAGGGTGTTCATCCTCTACTCCGTGTCCAAGGCTCTTAAAGTGCCAAATTTGGCACCGTCTCCACGCAAGGTCTTATGTATCCCATAATTGGTGAATGGGTAAACTTCATCAGCTGCACCTCAAATAGCAGAATCGTCCCAGCCACAGATCTCGATCAGACCAATGGCCCTAAGTTTGTATGTTCATTTAGCATCGCATTTAATCACAACAAGTAGTTGTCCCTTGGTTACTTGGACTGGTCTCGATCCTGATGAGATATCAGTTAATGGACACAGAGTTGGTGGTTGAAACCTCAGCTCACTTCATAAATGGAAGGCACAGAAGGACTGCTCGTGGAAGCAGACTGTCAGCCTGAATTTCCCCTGTGGACGGATTTTCCCGCAAGCCCATACAAATCTGAGCACATGTCTGACAGAAGAATGCATGCACAGTCTGACAGAAGGAGATGCAGATGGCAAGCCTTGAATGCAGTGGCCAGAACACGCGTCTGCTGTTAGTAGCAAATTGGTCTGAGTATATAGGAGTCATTTTGATATTTTTATAAGGGGGGATGGTTGAGCTAGGCTCCAGTATTGTAAAGTTCTAATGAATCTCTGTTACTTTTGGTTATGTATCTATATTTGAGACTTCTTGTTTAATGAAAGTCAGCTTCCTGTTCATTTCTCTGTAATAGTTGTGTTAGAACACTCGGGCATGGATGATCCAGTCGAGGGTAGTCATGTTGTTGTGATGTAGGTTCGATCATAGTAGTACCTTCACCAGTTTTAATCAGTTTATTATGTTATCTTTTTTTCTTCTTACATTGAATGGCTCGAGCATGGATGATCCAATCTAGTTTTTGTAGTTGCAGGGTAATGGAGGTTTGACTATTCTGTTTTTGTGAATGTGTTGCTTGCATCATATTTCAGTGTCTAAAGTTTGATCTCAAGATTGCTCTTGAGTTTGATCTTTTCCTCTCTGAGCCGCTAGAAGGCCTGATGCCCATAGTAGTCTCATTCACCTCTCTCACCAAGTCTTCCCTCTGCTCACACTTAAGCTCAATTTACTGACTGAAGTTGATCAAGAACTCACCTGTTTGTACATGTCGGTCCCTTTTTTCTGAGTTAAAACGATATTGTCTTGAGCCTATGCCCATTTGACCTCTTTAAAACCAACCCGTGACATAAAACTCTGATGGGTACTAGGCTTACCTTCGATGGAATCTAAGGGTGACTTCTAGTGCTAATAGGACGCTTAGTAATGAAATCCATGGTTACAACTTCCCATTTACACTCAGGAATGGGTAAAGGCTATAGAAAACCAGTTGTTTGTTCTCAACCTTGACCTTTTGAAATTTAAGGCATCTAGCAAGAAAATCATCAACCTCATTTTTCATGCCTGGCCAATAGTATTTTATTTTTACTGTTGCAATTATCTTCTGGTAGTATGGGTGCCTAGCATAAGGAACTTTATGCATCTCCGAAAATAACATATTTTTCAACTCCTGAACATTTGGGACATAAAACCTATGCCTATACATGAGGATTCCATCCTCTTTAATCTCATAACCTTCAAATTTTTGTTTCAATTTAACTTGTTGTAAATTTTCCTTTATGTCCACATAGCATTGATCTGATTTGGAAACCTCTAAAATTATGTCACTCAAATTTATTTTGTACATGCTAATGGTTGTAGCATGTATCTCATGCACCCTCCTGTTGAGTGCATCATTCACCTTGTTCTCTTTTCCTTTGATATGCTTGATATCAAAGTCATAATCATTGAGGAAATCTAACCACCTGCTTTTCATGGAATTTAAAGTTGGTTTTCCAAACAAATATTTCATACCATTATGGTTTGTTCTCAACTCAAATATTTTCCCCATGAGGTAGCGCCTTCACATATTCAAGGAATGCACTATGGTTGTCAATTCCAAATCATGAGTAGCATAGTTCCTTTCATGCTCTTTTGATTTCCTTGATTCGTAGCATACCACATACCCATTCTGAATAAGGAATCCACCAATCCCTTCTTTGCATGCATCAATGCACACAATGAAGTCTTCGTTAGGATCAACAATTCTCAAAATTGGCGCACTTGTCAACAAACTCTTCAAGTGCTGAAAAATCCTTACACAATATGGAGTCCATTCAAACCACACACATTTCTTTTGCAAGGATATAATTGGGTATGCAATGTTTGAGAATCCCTCAATGAATATTTTGTAGTAACCTGCAAGTCCCATGAAGGATCTCACCTCTGTAACATTCCTTGGTGTTGGTCGTCCTTCAGTGGCTTTTATCTTCTCTGGGTCCACAACTATCCCTTCCTTTGAAATGATATGACCCAAGTAATGAGTATTCCTTTGGTAGAAGGAGCACTTTCTCAGCTTTTCATACAACTGATGTTCTCTCAATACTTGCAACACCATCCTCAAGTGATTCTCATGTTCTTCTTCATACTTTGAGTAAATAAGTATGTCATCCAAAAATACAATGACAAACTTATCTAAGTATTCTCTAAAAATATCATTCATTAAGCACATAAAGACAATTGGTGCATTTGACAACCCAAATGGCACTACTGTAAACTCATAATGGCCATACCTCGCCTTGAAAGTAGTCTTGTTGATGTCTTCTTATTTAATTCTCACTTGGTGATATCCATATCTGAGATTAATCTTTGAAAATATCTGCGTGCCCCTTGTTATAACCCTATGTTTCATAGGATCACCTGGTGATTATAATCTCTTCTTCTAGTTGCATTATATTGTAAATAATATTTTATTCTGCAATGATTTACAAAAAGAAAAAGAAAAAGAAAAAGAAAAGAAAGAAAATAAAAAATACAAAAAATCAAAGAGGGTATAAAAATAGAAAAGAAAATGATAAAACCCCATGAAAAAATTTGGCTTGATTCATACTATCTAACCATGATCACGCCCTTTCAATTTATGCAGATAGGATAATGAATAAATTTGGCTAAACAGATTAATCTTATCCAAATTAGATAGGGTAGTGAATAAGTTTGATCAAACAGTTTAATCTTGGTCAAATGTCTTAGGTTAGAGTAATTTTTGACCCAACAATTTAATCTGGGTTAAATGTACTCGGTAATTATATTAGGATATAGGTTAGCATGTCTTATTTCAATTAAATTGATGAAAGGGTGATTAAATGCCTTTGATTTGAGTTGAAATGATGTATTTTTTACCCCTTGGTGACAAAATAAAGAAAGGGGAGTTAGAAAAACCCATAAAATGTTGTTATCCTAAGTTTCATGGTGATATGTCAGTTTTGGCACTTTGTGCTAAAAGGCGCGCTAATATCAATGGTTGATCCAGACGCGCTCAGATCTACGGTCAACAGAGAATATCGGACCCCCCTGACCTCTCTGCCTTTAACGGTTGGGTGGGGGGGTCCAAGTTGGTGGTTTTCCAAGCATGGGCCCCTCATAACATGTCACATTCCTGTTAACTCGTACCCCCCTCACTCCTTACCACTTACTGCCTACCCCCCCTCTGAGTAAACCACCAAACCACTCATCCATACCACCTCCACACTCCCGCGTCACACTCCACTCACCTATCACTCATCACATCCCATCCACGTGTCGGCCATTCATTACCCTCCACGTTACCTCCATCCACCCGTTGGCCATTCAATGCCTTCCACATCACATATGATATGTCCGTTGGCCAATCAATGCAATCGACCATTACCATTACCTCTCTGACTCACCCTCTACTCGATAAAAAACACCCTGTTCAACCATTTAACTCCGTTCATTCGCCATTATTTCACTATTCATCGATCCAGACGCAATCGATGCCACCATTTCCTATTCTCAAGACAACCGCCATAAATATTATAGCCAACAACCGTCATTAAAACCTGGTAAACATAGTTAACTTCTTTTTATGTTTGTAGGTATCAGTTTGATCATGGTGCCCAAGTCAAAATCCACCGAAATTGAAGAAAACCCTTTCCTCCCTCCTCTCGTTGATTTGGATCGTATCCCCCTGGCCAACAAAGACTACCTAATTGCAGAGCCGAAGTGTGAATTCAACTTCTTCGAATTACACTTTTGGCTCACAGATATTTTTCTGGACCAGAGCAACGAGATCAGACTCTGGGAATCCAATCTCCCTTTATACTTGTTCCCCCAGACGTACCATTTCCCTAAATTTTCCCTGAAATGTCAAGCACACTACCTTCCTGGAAAAAGGGCCATGGTATCTTCATCTGGTGAAACTCTGTTCACCATCACCCCTGAGATGATAAACCAAATGATGCAGATACCCAAAAATGATTCTGCCTCCCTCTTCTCCATTGAGATCCTGACTGAGTTGTACCAGAAGTTATATTTCCCGTAGAGAGCTCAGATCTTTGAGATTTTCCTCCCTGAAGCCACACAGTTACCCAAAAATAATCCCCCACACCATTATTCCATCTTCTCAGTTAAAGGAAACCAGATCATTTCCTCCCTATGTTGTCTACAAGGATACTATTCAGACAAGTGGGTAGATGAACCCATTCTGGGTTTTCAATCCATCTTCTCCACTAAAGAAAAGGTGACTACACTGTTCGACTACAGTTAGTTTCTAGCTGATAACATCCATGAACACCTC
>JASDQU010589003.1:13654-24126 GCA_032191745.1 Picea mariana | reverse complement strand
GTTTAAGAGATTTTAAAAGGTAAATAATAAAGTGAAGTAATGAGTGTATTATAATTCAAAGTGAATACAAAATAAATTATTTCAATAATAAATTTAATGGATAAATTAGAAGTGGGTTAACCCTAAAATAAGGAAAGTGGGGCCAAGTGACCTAGAAGATATTTTAAAGGAAGCTACTTGGAGAGTGTAAATACGAGGCAAGGCTCTCTCATTTTAATCACACTTGAGCATATTGAATATATATAGGTGTTTGAGGTAACCAAGGATATCTAAGCTGAAATTCTGAGGGAAGGTGAAGAAAAGAAGGCCGAAATGCAAGGAAGGATAAATTCTTTTGATGGTGCTTTCTAAAGTATGTTATTTACAGGTCATCTCACCATTTTCGCTATAACATTTTTTCTATAATGATTCAGACCATAAAATTTCTATTCCATTGAGAAAAAATATCCAAGTATATGTGGTAAAAATTAATCTTGTGGGTCATTGTATTTTTTGATTTACACTCCATGGAAAATAGGGTTTGTGGCTAGTCCTGAAACTAGTCAAAAACAGGTGTTTCGGGTAAAAACGTCATAACTTCTTCATAACAGATCCAAATTTGGTGAAACCAAATTTTTTGGTTAGGGTAAAGTCTTTAGTATGTTTTGTAACAGTTTCATATCAATTCAACAAATATTCTGTGTGGGGAACGCTCTACAAGGTCGCTCTCTAGAATAAGCCAGAATTCAGCAAGGTATGTCATTTTTGCTATAACTCCTTTTCTGAGAGGTTCCAAGTAGTGACACCTGGAGTAATTCCATATAAAAAACTTAAGAACATTGTGTATTAGTTTCAAATATTTATACATTACAGGTACAAATTTATGATTACTTCAAGTTAGGGTTGTTGACTAATCCAAAACTAGGCATGTGAGACTAAAGAAAAGTTTGATGAAAATGCTAGTCTCTTGTTGTTGAAGTTAAGGAAGGTTTGTGGGAATGTGATCATATACACTAGGTCTATTATAGAGCTACAAATCATATTTGGATGATGAAATTGATGAGTTCTTTTGGTTGAGGTACATGTTGAGTACATGGTTGAGACAAGTAGTTGATGAGTTGGCACATACATGAGGTGTAAAGTTGATGATGTTAGTACATATTGATGAGTCATAGTTTATGAGTAGTTGACACATTATTGGTACATACTTGGTACATGTTTGGATGCACTTTTTTATGGTACAGTTTGATTACAAGTTATTTGGTACAGGTTGGTGCATGGTTGATGCACTTGTTTATGGTACAGGTTGGTTACAGGTTGAGGTACAGGTTGCTGCATGGTTGATGCATGGTTCAGATTTATTGGTACAGGTTTACAGTGGTATATCTCACAGTGACAGGTTGACAGTGGTTCCATCATTCTACTTCTACTACATGGTGGCAGGACGGAGCAAGGACAAGTGGTTGTAGCCACCTTCTGGTTGTAGCTAGAGAACATAGGAGGTTGTAGCCTCCTTCTAGTTGTAGCCAGAGAATTGGGGATTTGGAGCTTCCCTTAGGTTGTAGCCTGAGAAACTAAGGGGTTGGAGCCTCCTTCTAGTTGCAGCTGGAAAACAAAGGAAGTTGGTTCTTCCAATGAATGTAATTCTTCAAGACATATAAGAAAAAACATTCTGTGGTTTTCTCCCGATTTGGGTTTTCACGTAAAACATTGGTGTATTGTGTATGTGTATGTTTGTTCATTTGTTCATTGCTTATTTACTCTCTAGTTATTGGATGATAATGCTTCATTGATATAACACTTGGATTATATGGTTAAAAAGGATTAAATTGATCTATTATTGATTCACCCCCCCTCTCAGTAATCCAACATTCTTTTTATCCAGGGATGTGTATATCCTTGGTACATTTCTTCCCATGTCTTCAATTGTCCCAGTTTTTTGTACATTGTGAACAATCCTCACGTTTTCACCTATGTGAGGGAAATACTTGTACATGTGGTCTCCCCCACAATCCCAACATTGATTATGTGGTTTCCTTGGTTTTTTCCCCATTGTCTCAGTCATTCTGCGCTCCTTGGGAGTTGGTTTTCCTTGAGAAGTATTTCTAAAAAATAGTGGCTTAGTCCCCTTTTTCCTCTGTTCCATATTTATTTTCTTCTTGGCTTCCCAATCATTTTGGAAATTCAGTCTTCCACTTTGTTGATCATAGAGACATTTAATTCACCTTATGGTTTCCTCCAATTTTTTGGGGTATCATATTGTCTCTTGTCATTGATAAATGATGGAAGCCCACTCAAGTACCTCTGAATATTAACTTGTTCATCCTTGATGAATCCAACATATTTCAGAAGCTCTAAGAATCTTTTTTCATACTCATCTATTGTCGTAATCCCAAGCTTGAGTTCAAAGAAATCCTTCATTGTATTTTCATAGTATCATTTGGTTAAGTATTTCTTTCGAAAATATCTTTTAAACTCCCTCCAAGTAACCTTATTGTCATCAATGTGTTGCACTCGCATGAACTGATCCCACCACATTGATGTTTTTCTCTTTAGTTGATAGATGTAAATTCTCCCTTCTGTCTATGTAGAGTAATTATGTAGATGGAAGTACTTCCTCATGCCCAGTAGCTAGGTCTCTGCATATTCATCCTTCTTGTGCTCACCATCAAAGGTAGGAGGATTGATCTTATTCATTTCTCCTTGTAGCTCGCCCACCCCAGTCCTTCTCTTATGATTTCCAACAGGAGTTGGACTTGAGCTACTACGTGTTTTCATAAATTAATTATTTGGTGAGTGATGGTGATTCCTATCAACACTTCTTGTTTTTATTCTCGTATCATGATACCTGGGACTTCTTGACTTGCTTGACTATGTCTCCTTATCCATTTTCTTTTCTATTATGTCCAAGATTTGCATCAACTTGATATTGAAGCCATATTAATGCTCCTTGGATTTCATAAGCCTCTCATTATCATCTTTATATCTTTGGACATCTTTTTTCATTACCTTTATGGTTTCTACCAAGTTTATGTGCTCCTCCTTTCCTTCTATATGCTCATTGGTGTTACAAACATTTTTGCCTCACTCCACGCAACTTGCTTGGATGGCCTTCCATTGCCCTCTGCAAACTTGAAAACCCCTTTTTTGTTCATTACAGATCCAAAAATGCACATTTTTCCACATATATGTTCCCTATCAATTATACAACACGCATATACATAGGTTGCTCCACTACAGCCCGCATACATTGGGTTTGGTGCTCAAAATTAAAAATTATGTCATGTTTCCATGTCATGTCATGAGATCCATGATCCTTGACCTTCCAAATATTGGAAATGCTTTGACTCGACCCTTCAGTTCCATTTGAAGGCTATAAATTGAGCCATATCCAAGCCTTGAGACAATTCAACTTTCAGAGAAAAGACACTCTGGAGAAATTTCACTTCATATTGAGTTTGCATCCCCTTTTCCTTGAAAGTTTGAACTCCTTTTGTTCAACCCCCAAGCTCTTCCTCGACTCCTATATATGAACTTGCATTTGTGGAGGATTGAAGTGGTGGAGGCCTAGTTGGAGGGACTTAGTTTATCGGTTCTGATATGTGTCGTTACAAAAGTTTGTCACATATGTATTTATGTTGATTATTTTAATAGAAATACTCTTTTCTCGTCCAATTGATATCTTGCAAATATTTGAATTATTGTTTCATGGGAGTATTTGTCATGTATGTTAATGGATTATGTTAATTTATATGTTGAAACTATATAGTATCACCATATGCTTGGCTATCTTGGTTGTTGAGGACAAGCTGCAGGTATAAAGCTTTGGGTTGTCTGCTCAACAATGGTCTTCCTCGAATGTTCGGACGAGGTAGGCTCTTAGCCTTATCTTGTTAGAATTTCATTTATATAGCATACTTGGGATTAGAGTTGATTTATGGGTTTCATTCCGTTTGTTGTGGTTTACCCCTAGCCATAGAGAGATTTTCCTCGAAACAAAATTGGCGACCATACTGGGGATTGATCTACTTTTTGGGGTTTTGAGTGTTTTTCTCCTTGATTTTCTCTCTATTTTCCTGAGTTTCCTTGTCGCTTGTTGCTTGACAGTATTTTTTTTACCTTGCGTCTGAGTTTCTTGGCTTAACCCTTGCCCTGGAAGTGTTTTTCTTGGTATACATGGTTTTTCCCTTGACAAACACATACATATGCGAGTTGTCTTCCTTTATGGAGTGTATATATGTGTGTGTTGCTAAAAAATGCATGTACATCATCTCTTAAGCCTTTCTAGCTGAGTTTGGTGTTTTCTCGATGAGTTTTTTTGGTTTTTAAGTCTTGTTGGGTCCCTATTCTAACTTTTAAGTGCCTACAGAGAGATAGGAAGCTTTTTTATCGTTGAATTTTTGGGTGGGTTTATTTCTTGTCATTTTCATTGGTTTCCCTTTCACATTGGTTTTAGTATTTGCTTCTCAGTATCCTTCTTGGCTTGTCTCTTTTTACTTGTAGTAGGGTCTACCTGTGAGGTTTCTATTCAGTCCTGTCATTTTATTTTCTTTATATCAAAAATAAAAAAAATATTTTTTTATTTGCATTGCACTTATGGAATTTTCACTTTTGATTACTTTGCATTGATTTTTGACACATTTGGAAAGAATTCATTTCATTGAAATCGTAGAGATTGCATTGGAAATACTGCATTTAGAAGCATACCATCTGTTTGAAATTAAAGACTAGTACTTAGTAGTGTTTTTATATTTGCTTCTTTTTATATGTTGAGTTGTAATACCATCAATTTCATGACCGCACCTCTTGAGTAAGTAGAAGCCATTAAAATTAACGTTGATTAATTAAAATTGATTAGAAATTATTTTATTTTTCAGGGTACACAAACAAGTATAGGACATAGGGCCTTGGAATAGGATTTTGTTAGTAAACTTTTCCAAGGATGTTAAACTAAACATATGTGTCTAACTAGGGAGTGGTGAAACCCATTGTGTAATCGGTGACGTTAGGAGGCTCCTCTCACACCGAAGTTAGGCACAAGGTCGTGCGAAGTTAGTTGCAAAAACATCCCTCTAATACCTTCCTACCGTCAGAGATATTTTTGGGGTTCTATTCATATTTGGGGGTCTTACTAGTACCTTTACCTTCATGAGAGGTGGTGCTTTGGATATTTAAGGCTTTGTTACCCTGCCCATATGGTGGACCAGACTTGCGACTACTCTCCTACGCATTGGTTATATCATGGTGACTCTAGTTGCTTGACATAGGTAACCACATAGGTTACTTGCAGGGGTTATTCTGCAAGTACCTTGAGTTAGATAAGGGTCAGACAACACACAACCTTTATGGAGGATTACCTCTCAGGGGGGATCTAACCGACTGTGTTGTTAATCCCATGAGGGCCCTTATAACTGATTCTGATACCTCCAATATTTTGAAGGGAGTCTCAAGCCCCTCTTAGGCGAGACATACCTACTCTAGTGTAGGAGGCCCCTTTCAGTCACTATATCATGTTTGTGTGCATTCACCTTTTTTCTTTATTTTGGTGTGCTCTTTGATTATTAGTTGGCCCTAGGATTTTGTTTTGTATATTTAGTTCTAAGTCATCATGGAGAAATACCAACCTCCTAGTCGGTCTCTTCGCTTGTTGAAGTTACCACATCATCTTGATCCTTTATCGAAGTTGCCTTCTAAAAGGCATAGAGTTAATAAACGTGGTACATATATCTCCACCTCCCATACTCGTGATCATCCAGTTATGAGTATTGATTCAGACACGAACATCTCGAGGAGTCCTTTGACTCCCTTCTCTTCCCTGATTAGTTGGATGCCTTCGACTCCTTCATCCTTGACGGTGTGGGTGTCGGAGGTTCCCTCTTGTAGTGATACCCAACCTATGAGTTCTACTCGACCCACAAGAACGAACCCTTTCATATCTCTTTTTGGTATGTCGATTCATGATTCTTAGTCAATACCTTCGGCCTCTAATCCATTTTATTTTGGTATTCCCAACATGATGTCGCAACTCTCATCCTCAATTTCAATGACTAATGTGAATCCTAGTTTTTGGTTTGGGGGCATGACGCATCCTTATGTTCCTTTCTTGTTTGTTGGAGTTCATATTCCCCAATGAATCTTACAGTTGGATGTTGGAATCCTCTTTCCTCCGGGACTAATCCTAGCTTCAATGCTCCAGGATGGAGTGCTCAAACGAGCGTACAGTTCACTTCCTATATTTTGTTCTTTATCCCCTCTTCCTCCACACCAATTCCAACGAATGCATTTATTATGGTGAATCCTCCTCTCTCCTTTGGTGTTCCATCCATAGGGATTCAATTTCATAGTATGGGAACCCCCTAGAACGAAGTTCCTTCATCTGGGGGAATGTATATAATCCTTATCATGCAGATTTTGTGGGTATGGTTCCCTTACAACATTTCATGAATTAGTTTGGAGGAGTATATTATCCTACCTCACATGGCCATGGTATATACAAGAACTCTATATGGTGTGCAATCCCTTAGCCCAAATATTTCCTGGGAGAATGGGCTCAAACGCCACAACCTCGACTCCCTTTTCTGGCCACGCTTAATGTGCCATATTTGTTGAAATTAATGAATGACCCTATGTGTCATGATATAGCATGGCCCCCCATACCCACCAAGCTTCCTTCATACATTTCAAAATTTGAAGGCAAGGCTGGTGAGGATTTTGGTGATCATGTGACTACTTTTCATATATCGTTCTCATATAACTTCCTAAATGGAAATTCTATTCATTTGAGGCTATTTCAACGCACCCTCACGGGGGTCGTCGCGAAATGATACATTGAGATACCGAGGGGAACATATGGAACTTTCAATTCGATGGTATTGGTCTTTCTCAACCACTTCCAATTCTCAGTTTGTTATGATGTCAGCATAGAAATTTTGTCAGCCTTCCGCCAAGATAAATCGACGCATATCTCAGACCATATCCAAGAGTGGTGTAGACGAAAAAGGTTGATTAAAGCCTACATTCCTCCATATTTTTTGTTGGAATGGTTCCTTAAGTCCTTATTGCCTTATATTTCGAAGGATTTATGTACATCTAGAGTAAAATCTAAGGAAGAAGCCATTTTCAAATCCCATCAATTAGACCTCATATATGCTCAATCTGGGATGCTTTATGAAATTTTCCCCAACGCACCACAGTAAAACTATGACTCTAGAAAAAATATCGGGCCTCATGTTGATGGAATCATAGGCTCTAAAAATTATAAGACTACAGACTTGGTGACGAACCAGTTGAAATATATGTCTCTAAGCCATCATGTAGCAAGACAAGCTCTAGCTTCATCCTCCACCACCAACTAGTTGGTGGATGTGCATTCTGTACAGTTGTCGTCTAACCTGAATGGTAACTAGCAACCAGGAGGGACTAAGAAGAAAGGACGAGGTAATAATCGTAAGTTGGGGAAAAATAACAATAAATCCAAGGATGACACTAACAATGATAGATCGAATAATAATGTTGGTGAGGGAAAGAAAGAAAAGAGGAAGGTGAATTTTCCTTGTAAACTTTGTAAAGATGATCACCTTACCCACCTATGCCCCAAAATCGAGGGATCCTTGAGGCTCTTATCGCAACTACCCGTCGTGCTAACAAACCCATTTCTTAATAATCATCATATGGCCTTAGGGACCTCCAACATTGGAAATGCATCGAGCAGGAGTCAAAACTCCTCGACACATGAAGGTGGCCATCTATGTGTCAATATGGTCAAGTCTCATATTGATGTAGCCACTCAATCTCGTGATTATAGTTCTTCACAGAATGTTTTAGGTCCAGAGTCTCCTCCTCCTTCGAAAACACCCTTGCAGATCGAAAATTTGGAACCTCTGCCTCATATTTTGAAGGGATTACTAAAGCGCTATGCCCACAATCCTAATCTATGACTATGTTGACCGCATTTGATGGGCATTCGTTTCGACCCTATGGAATCCTCCCTACTTTTCCGGTCCATTTAGGTGGGAAAAATATGGAAGTTGATGTCGAGGTAGTTGATGCACCTCTCAACTACAATTTACTACTAGGGAGTAATTGGACTTATGCCATGACAGTGGTCGTGTCATCTATTTTTCGTACTTTATGTTTTCCTCACAAAGGGAATATAGTGAAGATTGATCAATTATCCTTTGTGCACGCTAGTCCTAGTGCATCAGTTGGACCTTCGGTCCCTCTAATTGATAATTTTCATCAGGAAACTGATTAGTTTGGTCCTAAATGTATTCCTCTTTGATGGGTAGATTTGATTTCATGGCACCAATTCACCATATTCATGCCATTTCCAGTGAGTCTTCATCATCGATGAGGTCTGTTCCTTTTTGTACTTCATATTTCAACGGCCCTTGGACACTACCTTCCCCGACTATGTCGTATGAAGGTTAGTTGCACATTGGGATGGAAATTCCACTGTCAGCAGCAGAAGTTGTGTATCGAGCTATTCTTGACACTACTACTGACCTGGATCCTACCTCCTCGCGGATGGACGAGGTGGATCTTATTTGAGATCCTGTATGGGCTGCTCAATCATATTGTTCACATGATTTCATCGATGATACTTTACCTTTGGATGAAGACATATTAGAGGCCATGTATGGTCCTGATAGGTGTAACATTTAGGTTCTAACCCTTATAAACTATAATGTATTATATAAATATGACTTAGGCTAGTGAGTTGGTAAAGTTGAAAAGGGGCCAGAGTGCCTAGGAAATGTAACACTTGCTATACATTAATAAAATACATCGTTTGTTGCAAGACCAACAAGGACAAAAGATATAGGGGGCTATGATTCCACGAGAGAGGGGGCTTCAGGGGATAAGTCTTGTTATTATTATTTTATTTACCCATAATTGATTTTATGGAAAAGAGGGGGTTGCATGAGCTTCTTGGGAGGGAGGCCATGTGGCTCTTGTCTTCATGTAATTATTTAAACATCCCTTGGGGGTTGTTTTGGGGTCATTCTTCCCTTGGTTCATCCTCTTCTCACTGGTTCACTTGTTCTTCTTCCTCTTCACTCACTACTGCTAGTTCGTGTGCTCTTGGGTTGAGCATGGAAATGAATGGAAGGAAGAGGAGAGACATCGTTGAATGGTTGTAATGATTTACTGATCATTCCAAGAGGGAATGGATGCCTTTGTGCATGAACTTGATGGAAATTCGGATGGAACTGTCCACAACTGAGAGTCCTTGGAATTTCCAATAGGGATATTTCCTGACCAGTAGCACTGGAGCCCTAGAGAGAAATGGAGCAGCCTTAGGGATTTCATGGTAGAGAAAGGTGTTCATTTCTTTGGGTTGTGCAGGCTAAGGGGGAAAGAGAGCTAGAAATTAGGATTGTCGTGAGGTTGGGAAACCTGAGAGCTACTTAGCCAACTACTGTGTATTTATACTTGGCCTAGGACCCGTCCTTGTGGATTCATAGCCCTGAATCAGGGGTGACCTGTTGTTGAGAGTAAATGAACAAAAACTTCTATGGTTGGGAGGAACATCCTTGGTCTGCATCTAGTTGGTGAACATTTACTTGCAAAGATAAGTGCTCTCTGTGTTTTTTGTTTAATGTATTCCATGTGTATTTAATTATCTTTGAGATTTGCATTCTAATGTGCATGTCTGCTGGTTATTTGTTTTGCATGGCACGGTGTTTATCTGTTTTATTTTGTGGCATGGATCTTGTCTTATGCATGTGGTGTGCATGCTCCTAACATTGTTGAGAAACACTTTCTCTTCAAATTTGGATCAGAGAACTCAGTCTTGGGACTGCAACGTTCCTAGCCTATGGGTGGTTGGGTGCGTTGTAACCTATTTAAGTGGCGTAGCCTAGCCACTGGGTGGTCGGGTATGTTACATATTGGTATCGGATCTTCTGGTTGAAACACCAGGCCGATATGGGCTGACCAACAGACTCAGCCCATATCGNGATATGGGCTGAGTCTGTTGGTCAGAGTCTCGTGGTTGAGATCAAATTCTGACGGTGAAGTTGAAAATCTCAGGAGGAATGGCATTGCAGAATCTACATAGGAGTTATATCGTCAGAGATCATTTGTAAGGGGTTCGAAGGATCGTGATCGTCCCCCTTCGAATTCAAGAGCGATCATCATTGTAGGATCAGGAGAGATCCGGGATCGTTGGATCGGAGGACAGGTGAACAGTGGTCGTTCAATGTAAAGGAAGCAAGGGTTAAGGTCACAACCATCGGATCCCATCGGAGAGAGAGATCAATGGACATGAGGCATTTCAGGGAACCAAGTTGCATGGGAGA
The DNA here is from genome assembly GCA_032191745.1 of Picea mariana. Classification (NCBI taxonomy): domain Eukaryota; kingdom Viridiplantae; phylum Streptophyta; class Pinopsida; order Pinales; family Pinaceae; genus Picea; species Picea mariana. The sequence goes on along the minus strand of JASDQU010589003.1, from coordinate 13,843 downwards.
TAATTTTTCAAGGCGGTCCCGCAATCCAAACCACGGTTTCACCAAGGGGTTATGTATTGGCATTAGGAGAATTGCAGGGAGAAAAGCGGGTTACTCCAAACTGTCGATGCATGTAGTGGAAAAAAGAGAGGGGGGGTGAATCAGTTGTTGTTGTGATTAAACAATTATATCCATTTTTAAACTCATTAC
>JASDQU010589002.1:32954-43476 GCA_032191745.1 Picea mariana | reverse complement strand
TCTATTTTTACCTTTTTGTTTTCTTTTCTTCACTGGGTCGTTGTTTTGTGGTTTCTGGTTTGTTTGTAAGGCTCGATTACATGACGTCCTTATTTTTTTTATTTTTTTTCAGGTATGCATGTGAAACCGAAGTCGAGCTAAACTTATTTGAACTCTACCACGGCAGATGTTTGTTTTGGCTTGTTGTCGTGAAATATGTTTTACAGAGCATGGGATTGTAGAGGATTGAAAATAATTGAAATTCAGGGTTTTTTTTTTTTTTTTTAAATAGGTTTCTAAATGCCTATGACCTTTTGTTTTAGTACATTTAAACTCGTGAATGGTTCTGGTTAGTTGGTCAGTGATACAAAATCCATGACAAGCATATGTTTTATGATATTCCTCTCCTCGTTAGTTGCTTGGTCGTGGGCGCTGGGCTTTCATTATTGAACCTCGTTCCTCGAAACTTCTTCCTCGAGCAGAGTGTTGGGTCAATAACATTTTTATCCTGAGTAGGAATTCCTGTTTTGTTGATAATCCTAACTAGGATGATCTGAGGCCTTTTAGACGTTTCATTTTTTTACTTTTGTATTTTTTTTTATTTTTGTTTTGGGTTGTTATGCATATATCTGACCAGGATTTCCTGTTGTGTTGATCATCCCGAATAGGATGATATGTAACCCCTTTGATAATTGTTTGATGGTTTTTAGACCGGTCATATATTTATTCTAACCCTTGGCCTATTAAGTACTCAGACTGGTAAAAATACAAGTGGGTTGTTAGAGGTGCAATCCTGAATCATTTACTTTTCTTAGAACAATTGTTTTATTTCAAGTTTCCTTGTAATAAGGGTTAATGAAGATTTCTCTGGTTCTCATAGCTCACCTTTTGGCATAATCTTAATAGTTTCTCATTCGAACTGAGTTTTAAAGAGTGCAAACATGTCTCATCCATAAATATTGTACTCTGGCTGTTATTCTTAAACCTAAATAAATTTGTCACTGATATTTTCTAAAGTTGTTTGATAACCCTTTTTTTTTTAGAAGCCTATGTAGCAGTTCCACACTTAGCAGTGTAGAACCCATAGACTATATTGGGTACTCTGGACTTTGGAGAGAGTAATTTTCTTTCTTTGCATTCTAATAGTTCTATTCTTTAACACTTTAGTTTGACCACCTGCATTCTTAGGTATTTTTAAATATTAGCCAAGGTATTCATGAATATCATCCATTTCTAGAACATTGTGTCAATTTATATTGTTGACTGTTTGTGCCTTTTATAGTGAACATATGACAATTATTTAGTTGCATGTTGCTACCAACTTTGAGACTAAATGTTGCATCCCTTGCACAAATCATGTTGGCACAAAGACAAAATCCCAGTGTTGTGGGTGGTGAAGCCTAGGTTTCAGTTTTGAAACTGGGCTCTGATACCATATGTAAGGTCTCTTCCAACAGAGCCTTATAAAACATAAATTTAGATAGAGAAATGCCAATTAATCAGTTTAAACAGTAAATTCTAAAATTTTACAGTCCATATAGTCATAAATAATCATAAACAGACTACACAACATATTACACATTTTCATACATAAATTCATATCATAACTTTCATCCTTAACAAAATTAATACTAGAAAAATACCTCTTGAAGGAGGAGTATGTCCCTTGCTTTCCTGTTGTTGCTGACTGCTTGCAACTACCCAAAACCAAACCTTTTCCTCCCAACCAACTAGGAACAGAGCCTCTCTGGCTCCCTAGCTTCAGGATTCCGTAAGGATTCCTGGCCCCCGAGCCTAAAACTCCCAGCAATAGATGCTCCCTTGTAACAGTCCACCAAATCCCTCAAGCCAAAAACCAGAAATATGGTTTTCTAATCTCTCCCCTGGAAAATGCTCCAATACAGTCTCCTAATATCAAATAATTCTCCCTCTCCAAAATCAAAAGTCCCCCTCTCGAATGTCTTTTCCCCCTCATATCCTCCTTCCCATTCACCGCCTCCTCCCTTCATTCAATGCCATCCACCTTATCCCTCCATTTAATGCCAACCACCTTATCCCCTTCTCCTTCAATACGTTAAGTTCTCTTTTAATCATTTAAAATTTATTAAACTTTAATTCATTACCCAAATATTTAATGAGTTAATTAATTAATTAATCAATTAATTGATATACATTAAACAATTAATAATTCAGGACAATTAATTAATTAATTATTTAAACTTAATATGCTTTAAACAATTATTTAACTATGATAATTAATTATTTAACTAGGGTTGTTACAATATATAAGAATTGAGGAGTCAATATTGATAAGATCATCATCATATATAACTAAAACAAGTGAAAGTCAAATATATATTCTAGTAGATCAATAACATATGAAAATGATACATGTCCAACAATCAACATAAGTCAAAATGATACATCATGTACAAATGATATAAATAAAAATGATAAATTATGTAATACAAAATTATACAAGTCAATATGATACGTCATGCCCAAACGATATAAGTCAACATGAAACATGTCAAAATGATACATCTCAATAATATGGTACTAGATGTCGTGAAAGTGATACATATGATAGTAACTGTGAAAAGATGAATTATAACAATATATAAAAAATGATACATGATGCAGTCTATATGATCATGAATGTCATTGGCTGCTACTAGCAACTGCCTCAAGATCATCATCACCATCGTGATCATGATCATCATCATCGTCACATGCATTGACATCGACATCACTATCATCTATATCTATATCATCTTTTCTTGTCTTGACATGCCATTCTTTCCCATGTGCTGTCATGCCTTACCATGAATTTCCTTGCAATGCTTTACCTTTCCATGCATTCCCTTGCCTTGACTTGGCATGCCTTGCCATGCCTTGCCTTGCCTATCCATGCCTTTCCCTGATGTTAGCACTCCATAAATTTTTGCAAAAAATGGGCGCTGCAAAATTATTTCGTAGCTCTTTAGACTTTAGTCATGATTTCGTAGCGCTAGTGTGTTCCCAAGACAAATTGAATCATTCATAAGGGAAAAAAATCACAGGTTGAAAAATAAAAAAAATGCTTTTGAGCCTATTGTCACATAGAATTGTAAGGTTAAAAAATCATTTCAATTTTGATTTTGAGTCATAGGTTTTCTTAACTTATAGGTTTTTATAACTTCTTGTTGTAGTCATATTTCAAATTTTGATTTAAATAAGATAAGGTTAGTTTGGATTTGGTATAGAGTCCTTCGGTTATGTCTTTGTTATCATGAGAAGTTGAATAAACCATCATGAGTCACATCTTTGAAAATATCCATCATCAACTTGACATCTCACCTCCATGTTGTACGCAAGATCCTCCTTTGTCACCTTTTATCCGTTTAGCTGTCAAATCAGATTTGATCTATGTGCTGCTAATTCACTAGGAGAGTTCGCATCACATTCAAAAGTACTCCATGCATTAATTTCCATCATTTCATTTATGGATCATGTCAAAGAAGATCTCATTGTTTTCAGAGTTGTTATTTTAAACAAATTCTCAGGGATTATTTCATAAAATTTTCGAACAGTTTCCTCAAAGTGTGCATATCGTGTTTGACCTAGGCACTGCGAACTTGGTGCTACATACAAACACTGCAAAATCACACTACGAACTAGAAGAAGAGGAGAGTTAGAGGTTGGAATACTTGCAGAAATTAATTTTAAAACTTAATGACATCAGCATCAAGCACAAGTGCACCATGTACTCCATAAGAGTTTACACATTGTTTAAAGGTTGAAGGATAGGTTTTTGTTGGTTTCACCCCTCGATGCTGCAAACTGTTCTATTATGTTGCTGCATGATTTCAAATTCATTCCCTTCATGACATGAACCTGGCTCATTAATATTCATTACCTATAAGACCTCGTTTATCCTTCTTATTACTCATAATTCATTTTATCCACTGATATTCCCCAGTGTTGTGAACCCTGTTCTCTGGCACTGCGAACTATGTGTTGTAAATTCAACGCTACGAATCCTCTGTTCCAGTTTTATTGAAAACCCTTCTTCTGCATATTTTGCAAGATCAAATTTAAAAGAGTGACTCTGCACCTTGTTGTTGGGAAAATCTCCCTATGGGCTAGAAAATAGAGTTCAGACTTTGCATGCAGATATGACCGAAGAGAAATTACTTTCTACCTTCATCCCTAGATTTAAATCCCCTTTTCTTAGTAACTGCATGGAAAGATCAACCTACCTCGTTCCCAGCGTTTGATGTCGATCCTCTGTTGTGCTTGATTCCTTGTTCACAATACTCCTTCCAAAGCTGACCTACATCCAAGACAAGCAATAACTATNTAAACTAATCAAACCATAAAAAGTTCATGAATTGGGATGGGAAAAGAACTTTCTTTATTACTTTGAATGAGTCAACCTACAAAAGTTGAGACCGACCACCGCTCCTTGAACCTGATCTTGGGCTCCTCTTCTTCTGTCCTCCAACTGCTTTGCTTTCAATATCCATTGGCACAAGGAAAGGCTAAAGGGTTGGGACAATGGGAATACGTAAATGGGCAGAGTTTCTTTGCTATATTTTTTCCTTCTTCCAAATGGGACCCCTACCCCTTCTTTTATAGGCTAGAAGGAGCTAGGTATTTGGACGAACCCTCGGCCATGCATGGATGGGAGTTTCAGTTAACTCACCCATAGCTTTTTGTTCCGTCGACAAATTTCCTTTTTTCATGCTTTTGTCAGTCCATGCGGGTTGTTTTGGGTCAGCCAGCGTGTACACGTGTGAAATAATGGATTAGGGTGCGTGGACCTTTATAAAAGAGGATTTTGAAAGAGTTGTTCAACAGTGCTTTGACAAAGAAGGGATATGAGTTGGCCTGATGCCAGGTAAGCATGTGTGGTGCAATTTAGGGTTATAACAGATGCCCCCTGATGTGTGAGGTTAGAAGAGCATCTGATGGCTGAAATACATTACCAATCTTTACTGATGTGTCGAACGATTGAGCCCAAGGATCAGGAACCGGGAGGTGTCATCTGCAAAATAACAAATGTCTCACCAAGGCGGGCATACCCATGCTTGGGATAAAATAGAACCATGGCCACCAATCAAATGCACTGTAGATCCATGTCAAATAACTATAAAGAGTAGCCACGAAAAATACACAACGGAGCTACATCTCGAAATCAGAAAGATATACATATAGAGTATCCATCTTCCAAAAGTTGATTCGGCCTGATGGCTGGAGATGAGATCTTCAGAGCTCGAGAAACAACTTCAAAATCTTCACAACTTGGGTAGGAGTGTAATATGAGTGTACGACTGCACTACCCAAAGGTCTCCGACGGCTCATTGGTCACGCACTTGATAATCTTGATGATCAGACTGAAGGCTTCAGTGATTTCAAACAAGGACTTGATTGGATGTTCAGGATGGCTGGGTATGCAGATAAGAGACATATTGCAGAGGGGCCAACTCAGGCTTAGTGACAAACTTCCCTTGGACAATAGCACGACAAATGATGAGACTCAGGAAGCATGTGTGTTAATCATAAGTCTACGAAGCAGGAGGCAATGCAAACTCTCCATATGTTTGGAAGAATAACCAAACGGTGGAGGACACAACTCTATATAGCGATAAAAGCTTCCTAAGGTCGTACTACATCCCATAGTCTGATGAACAAATAGATAGATGTGCTTTATCCAAGGGAGACTCATTATGCTGCCAATAAAGAAAATACTTTTCCCTTCCTCTTTTTGGGGCATATTTGATTTTTTTGTTCTTTTCAATAATTATGGAAAAAAGAGTAAAGGAATATTACGTTACAATGGAGGAACGAGTATTGCAAACATACAAGTTCAAGGCACAAGGACAAGACTGATGTTCTGGTAAAATGATACTCGGGAAAAATTCTCCGGCGACTAAAGGTGTTAAGATGCAAAAACAAACTGTCACAAGGCTAGTGTATAAGGTATGCAAATGCGGTTAATAAAACACACAATGGTAACATCCTTCGATGCAAGTTTAACGAGCCCAGAGAAGGTAAGATCAGTGGTTTGTCATATTTAGAGAGTCTGAAAAAACATAAAAGGAGACTCCATTGGGGTACCTTTTTCGAAGGTAGTTTAGTTAGTTCAAAAAAGGGGTAAACTAGCACTGACAAGACGTCTATTCAAAACCATTTTAATGAGTGTGATAAAGAAAAGATCACTCGGCCATTTTTTCATTTTTAAGGAGTCTGAAAAAAGCTTAACTATGGATTCCGTTAGGAATATTCTTCTGGACCAATTTTAATGAGTGTGAAAGAATAAGGTCACTCGATGATCTTTTCAATTTTAGGGAGTCTGAAAAGAGCTTAACTATGGACTCCGTGGGGGTTCCTTTTTCATAAGTTTAGTCCCTCAGGCCCGAAAAAGGGGTAAAATTATACCTGAGAGTACTCTTCTAAAGAACGGAAGTTCCATAGAGTATACCTTTCTTCGTACAGTTGACCGTCCAGACCGAAAAAGGGGTAAACTACCGCCGGACATACGTGACTTCAAATTTTAGTTTAACGAGCGTGAAAGGCCACAAGATTGCTTGAAAATCTCTTCATGTCTAGAGGGTCTGAAAAGGGTTTAAAAGAAGACCCATCTAAGGAACATTCTTCTGGACCAATTGAACGAGTGTGAAGAAACAAGGTCACTCGACAATCTTTTCATTTTTAAGGAGTTTGAAAAGGGCTTAAAGAAGACTCCATAATGGTTACTTTTCTCAGTTAATTCGGACAAGATCGAAAAGCATAAATGCAGTGTCGCCAGATGTTGCTTTTGGATCTCAAAGAAAGCTTGAAAAACAACAAATTTAGTTCATGATAGACTCTTTGTGGGTCGATGTCTGACATCTCCTCGGGGGAGCTGTATGCTCCGATGAAAACATTGTCTATAACACCAGGGGTTCTAGAGATATTGATAGGTATCGTTTCAACAATGGTTTCCATATTACCCTCAGCATAGATCTTGTGTGTAGCTAAGGGATTAGTATGACAAGACCTATCTCCAGTCATAGTCATGGTGAATTCTCCTGCTTCGATTCGGCTTAACTCTGGGAGGAAATATGATCTGTGATGAAGATCTTCCCTAGGTTTGTCTGGACTAGTCATTGCTTCGATTACTACTTCGTCAGAGGGCAATACTAAGTCTAACGAATCGATGTTAGCGAGAGAACCATGAGCCCAAATAATCTCTAGAAGTGGATATAACTCTTGTGCAGGAGTTGGATCAGTGTTAGCTGAAGCTTGCTGGACTAAATAGTACGCTACTTCAACGACGGACAAGGGCATGGACATACCCGGGTGCCCTGCCTCATCCATCGTGGCTGATGGGGAAGGAAGTACCCACGGATCATCGAAGTAAGTCGTGCGGAATGACGAAACTTGAAAAATCTCAACCTTATGGTGATTGGATATGAACTTGATATCGCCTTGAGGGGGCGGGTAATCGAAGGTCCCCATCAAAGATGGTCACAAACCTACCCCTACGTTGATGACACCTGGTTGAGGATTATCAATCATCGGGACCGTGGATGCCCCCAAAGCTGGGTTAGGTCTGGAGAAAGATAATTGATCGATGGTCACTATCTGGCCCTTGTGTGGAAACAACAAGACCCGAAAAAATGTAGCAACCACAGCTTGCATAGCATAAGTCCAACTCCATCCTAACAAGAGGTTATAGTTGAGGGGAGCATGGACTACCTCTACTTTGACACACACGGTCTTCCCTCCTAACTGCACGGGGAAAGAAGGAACGATGCCATGTGGCCGGAATGAACAACCATCAAAAGCCGTGAGGAGAGTAGGTGATGTAGACAAAACGAGCTGGCCAATGGACTTCCAGCATGCCAATGAAATAATGCATGTCGAGGCACCCTTATCGACCACCGTGCGGAAAATATTACGAGTAAAATTTTTCGTGGGATAATCCACTACTATCTGAAACGCTACATGGTAAGGTAGACGAGGTTTTAAGTCAGTTGTATCTAACATGATGGTACCCGGATTACAAGTCTCAGTAGAGCCCAAAGCGGTTAACAAGGCTTTCCTCTGAGCAGGGCAGCTTTGGAGGACCTCCAAAGTAGACATCGCAAAAGGGGTTTGTGATAAATCTTCCACCACAGAGTAGTTCTGGGCGACCCTTGTGTTTGGGTTATGAGAAGCTTTTTTAAATGCACCTTTTGGAATGCATGTCATTGTTTCTCCCAACGTCTTCTCAATTTGTAGAGGAAGAGATGGGAGATCAACTTCTTTACCCTTCTCAGAAGTGCTTGGTTTACTATAGTCATGCGCTCTAGTCAATATGAAATCATCACCCCTAACCATATATACGTTCGTGGATGCAGGGTTGTTTGGAGGTGGGCATGTTTCTTGGATGCCCCCTTCCGTGCTTGCAGAGGCTTGAGTTAGATTTTGCCCATGTTGAAATGGATTAGTCAACACTGCCTGCTGTTGCTGTGTGACAAATTTTTGGGCCTCTGCAAGTCGAGGACATAGATGGGTCAGGTGGTCTTCTGTGCACAAGTTGCATGGATACCCCCTTACCCTTCTTTCGTTGTTTTTTCTTCCCTTCAGGCTGCTGGGTGGCCTTTGGGTTAGTCGACTACACTGTGTGTACTTCTGACATTTTGGTAGAGGGAGTAGCCAAAGTAGTAGTTTGGCTGGCCGCTATGTGATGTATAAATAACTGCTGCAACTGCTTCGTCAATTGCTCAGCGGGCTTTGTTTGTGCTGAACCGACAATACCATCGGCATGTGGTCTGGCTCTCTGTCTAGTTTTATCCAGTGTTGAACGTGGCGCATTTGGTAAGATGTTGTATAATAAACTGGACTGAGAATAGATGAATGCAAACTATTGAGCCATCATTATGGCGTCTTCTTCAGAGAAAACTGCTGACGTCACAATGTCTTTGGATAACTGCAGGACCAAAGACTTAAAGAACCACTGAAGCAGGAATGTTGGTGGGACTGGTACCTTGATTAAACTCTTCTGACATCTCCATTCTCGGATGTGATCAGAGATATGGTCCGTTGTTTTCTGTTCGAAATTGGCGAGCATCTCTATGCCAGCGTCGTATCTCACAGGTAACTGGAAATGGTTCAGAAAAGCCATCACCAGTTCACCAAAATAAGAGTATCTTGAGCGATCGAGCTCAATGTACCATTTCACAACACTCCCAATGAGAGTACGTTGAAACAATCGTAACTGTACGGAGCCATCTTTCAATGAGTTAGATGATCACCAAAGATGGAAGGTAGTCACATGATCTCCTGGATCTTCGATAGGCTTGGCTTCAAACTTTGGAATGTCGGAAGGCAACTTTGTCGGCATAGGAGGCCAACGCAGATCGTGACAAATAGGGTTATTCAACAATATTGTCAAATCTGGCAAGTGTAAAGTCGCCAAGAAAGGTAGTTTGGGTTGTTGTTGATAACCTAGGAAAAAGGGCCCTAGAGTTTGACTGGCACCAGGTTTCCAGGAAAAGTTTGGTTGCTGGCCCAGATTCTGGTAGAAACCATGGACCTGGCCAACATAAGGATTTTGCATATGTGGAGACATCATCGACTTATTTCCCAAATAGAACATAGATGGTTGGGCATGCATTATATTCGAAGGAATTTGGGAGGGATTGCCTCATGCCCGTCCCGTGGGGATAGGCATAGTAGTTTGTCCGGGGTTCCATTGATTGTGGAAATAATTACCCCAGATCGACATTGAGGAGGGAATGGATCCCTGCCCTAAATTCCAAGGTCTTTCTAGGTTTGCCCCCTGTGCAGGAATAGTACCCTGCACAGGAGTAGATTGTCCAAAAATGGGGTTGCCCCCAGTCGGGAAAGAGGCTGACCAGAAGGTGTTGTTACCAAACACTCCGTTCAAAGAAAATGGTGTCGAACCTACCAACATACTATGTGAAGGTGGTCCTTGACTCCTTGCACCAAATAAACTATTGTGTGTAGGTTGCCCGATGGACTACTGATGCGAGCCACCGAGTGAAGGGGAAGAAGGAGGGATATGACCTCCTCCGTAAGGGAAAGCATTAAAAGGAGCAGGAGTGCCCCCCATGTGATCTTGTAGAGGAGCACTAGAGCTCCTTGCCCCCAGACCCAAAGTTTGTAAAGTGGAGTAGGAAAGTACATGACTTGTACCCGAACTAGGCATCCCGTATTAGAACGAAGGGCCTGTCGTACTTGGTGTGAAAGGGGTTGTGGCCTCCGCCAAAGATGGAATCGGACCACTATGTGAAGTAGTTGTGGTTTAGCCCATGGTGGCTCAGACCGATGAAAGTGGGTTAGGAGAAGAAAGCTCTCCTGTGGTGACAACCGTGGTGGGAATCGAAGAATTCCCAGAAGGAGTAACAACATTTTTTTCCATTGTTGTGTGCGACACTGTCTGGCATTCATAAAATTGAATTGGTACAATGAAAGGTGCCAAGAAATCAGTGGTTGGGGTTTCAACCAGGCCAAGAGCGGTTGCTTCAAGGTCCAAAATGGTCGATTCCTCCAGGGGTTGTTCGAGCAC
>JASDQU010589002.1:16849-32694 GCA_032191745.1 Picea mariana | reverse complement strand
ACCAACACTAGAGTAACTTACCGGTGCAAGTGCAACTCAAACACGGAAGCACCCTCCGGGTATACTCTGCAAAGCATGGCCCGATGTCTGTCCTAGGTACCGCGGTATACCCCCGCAGTCACCTGTGTATGTCCCTAACAAAGATTGGCAACTAGGTTGCCAACACGTGAACAGTCACCAGTCGGGTAGACCACAATGAGCAGGGTATCGAGCCTGAAACCTGTCAAGGGTATCGAGAGCAAATGGTATGAAAGAAAACTGAGGACCTCAAATGGATTCGAGACCCATGAAGCCCTGTGGCAAATGCAAACGACGGAATCCAAAAACAAACCCTCTATATGTGTTCTCCACTACGATTGGTCCAACTTTGGAGGGGTTATCTCCGCTACCTTTCTGCACGCGACCTCGTGTTTATCCCCTGTGTTAGAGGGGGGTCCCAGATAACTTTCACGACACTGGACTTAGACACTCCCTATATCAGACTCCAATGTTTTATTTAAAATGGTCTTGAAGAGTTTCCTCTGCAACCTAATCCAAGGCCCTAGTCCTGAACTAGTTGGTGAACCCTACAAACATAAAAGTCTAGTAGATTTTAAATTTAGCATTGATTTTATGGATTTGTATTATGTCAAGGGGTATGAAGGTGAAACTGATGATGTGTAAAATATGAAAGCAAAAATGAATGAAAAATATGGAAACAAAACTTTTACTGAATGCAAAATTTCAACAACTTTTCAAATTTTTTTTTTTTTTTTCAACTTTTCTAAGATTTTGGATAGCAAACTCAACAGAATTTCACTCAACTACGAGCTAATTATGATCTAAGTGAATTGCAGAAACTTATGAAATAAAATACTTTTCCCTGGCTAATAATGCAGAAACACACTCTTCAACCAAACAAGAAAATGAAAAGAGATTTTATTTTATTTTAAATGCTAGTAAAGCAAGATAGGAAAAATACTGACAAGCAAAAACCAAGAAAAACAATTTTGGCCTAATCGTAGATCGCAAAGAATCAGATTAAGAAAAAAAAATTACACACTAGCAATTTTTAAAAGAAAATGACTCTCACACTTGTCTAAAAACCATAAAAATTCTTTTATTTTTATGAGTAAAAGTAAGCTAAGAGTAAAATTAATCCTAAGCTACTGACTGTTCAAACAGAGATTCAAACCCCTAAGAGGAATACTTCTTATCAAGGGAGACGATGACTGCCTTACCCTTAACAAAAAGTAGCTTGTACAAGCACGCGACTGTTACTCAAACAACACGCGTGCGAACGCTCTCTGAACAGAGACAGAGGGCATGTACACGTGGGATGACCTTGTACAGGCTGCTTGTATATCTAAACTCTGAGGAAAAATGGAAACAGATAGACCAAACCAGGAAGAGACCACTGATATTGATAACCATGATCCCTTGAAGGCTTGGACACTCTTTCTAACAGAAAAAAAACTAATGTAAGGAAAACATGATAAAGTAAAAACATTCTGAGATAGGACTACTAGCAAACAAGACTTCAGACAAAATTCCAGAAAACCCCCTGAAAATGTGTGATTTTGACAGGGAATAGGATGACTTCCTCTGAGGTTCTCTGAAATCTACACGCTACTGCTACCTCTACAGCTAGCGTTCACACACGGGCTGTAAGAGGGTAGGGCGTGGGTACACGCGTGCAGACCTTGTGCAGGCTATGCGTACCTCTGTGGATCCCGAAAAACATAGTCAAGAAAAAGTCAGGGAAAGATGGTATGGAAAACCAGACTCCCTGCTAGCTCAGATCTTACAGAAATGAAAAGAAAAGACAGGCAAGAAAAACTAGTCTTTAAACTACCCAAAAACTAAATAAACTTCCAGGAACCCTAGAGAGTCTCCCCAGTATGGTCGCCAATTCTGTTGTTGGGAAAATATCCCTACGGACTAGAAAATAGAGTTCAGACTTTGCATGCAGATATGACCAAAGAGAAATTACTTTCTACCTTCATCCTTAGATTTAAATCCCCTTTTCTTAGTAAATGCATGGAAAGATCAACCTACCTCGTTCCCGGTGTTTGATGTCGATCCTCCATTGTGCTCGATTCCTTGTTCACAATGCTCCTTCCAAAGCCGACCTTCATCCAAGACAAGCAACAACTATGCATGCATACTACTTATATACTAACGGGTTAGAAATCCAAACATAAACTAATCAAACCATAAAAAGTTCATGAATTGGGACAGGAAAAACACTTTCTTTATTACTTTGAATGAGTCAACTTACAAAAGTTCAGACTGGCCATTGCTCCTTGAACCTGATCATGGGATTCTCTTCTTCTGTCCTCCAACTGCTTTGCTTTCAATCTCCTTTGGCACAAGGAAAGGCTAAAGAGTTGGGACAATGGGAATACGTAAATGGGCAGAGTTTCTTTGCTATATTTTTTCCTTCTTCCAAATGGGACCCCTACCCCTTCTCTTATAGGCTATAAGGAGCTAGGTATTTGGATGAACCCTCGGCCATGCATGGCCAGGAATTTCAGTTAACTCACCCATAGATTTTTGTTCCGTCGACAACTTTCCTTTTTTCATGCTTTTGTCGGTCCACGCGGGCTGTTTTGGGTCAGCCGGCGTGTACACGCGTGCAGTAATGGATTAGAGCGCGTGGGCCTTTATAAAAGAGGTTTTTGAAAGAGTTGTTCAGTAGTGCTTTAGAAAAGAAGGGATATGAGTTATCCTGATTCCAGGTAAGTATGTGTGGTGCAATTTAGGGTTATAACACACCCATCTTAGCTTGGATTTTTTGGTTGATTAGCTATCAAACTAGGTTTAAATAATGCATGCATTATCCTGCTGTTAAATGATACTTGTAATGTCATGAAAACCTTATTTTAAGAAGAGAGTTTGTAGGTGCCTCCCTCTTATTATAAATTCTAATTGCCTTTCTTTATATCTCCTATTTGAAAAATTCCATGTCTCATTCCTGAATATGCATAAAGTGAGTTGTGTAAAAATTCTATACAAGGTCAGCCTAATTGAAAACAGTTTGCCATCAAAACCCTAGTCTCTCATATTCCTTGTTTTCATACATCTACCCTTTATTACAACTCATAGAAATCATTCCTCAACATCACTATGGATAGTCAAAAACATAAGAAGAATCATAAGGGAGGTGAAATAGTGAGAACATAGCCCTACAAAATGCAATTACTTGATTCCGAACCTTTGATCAGAGAGGCCTTTTAGAGAGTAGGCTGCATCAATTTCTGTCAAAAGATGCAGAGGAGGCATCCATAGATGGCCAAAGAATTTGCATTGAATTTTTATGGTACTAAAACCATGGTGGGGATATTAGAATTTAAAGTTTCAAAGATGTCCATCTCAGCTGCAACAAAGATACCCAATAATGGAGAAAAATGGTTCAAGGCTATGACATTAAATGCTACTTTCTCCAAGGAATTTCTTAAACCCAAGTATCGGGAGGAAAACTTGTCCAAAGGGATCCCTAGGAACCATATGCTTGAAGGTTTTGACAAAATGATGAAGGTTATCCAGAGGTATTTCACCTATGAAGGGATATTTAACATGATATACCAATACCATATAAGGATGCTGCTACATTTCATAGGGAAAGAAGCTATGAACCTCCCATTTTACCTGTTTAGAAGCATTGGTAAAATGTCTGATAGGGTTCAATCTAAATCAAAACAAGTAAACACAAGTGTCTTCCATTCTGGCTCGATAAAGATGTTGGTGATGGAAGAATTGAGGAAGACAAACACTAATTGGGAATGATTCCTTCATCATAGTTTCAACTAAACATTGCCTCTACTCTAGAGTCAAAGATACAAAGTCTTATTCCTGTAAAGAAGACTGTGTGTTCAGAGGGAAATAAGAGAAAAAGGGGTATTATGACTGGTAAAGTTGACATGGCTACAGAGGAAACAAAATTAGTAGGGCATTCACAACCTTCACACATGGAAACTTCACCTATGACAAATACCACTCCTACAAAGGTTCCTTCAAGCAAATCCATAGGTTTAAGAAGAAGAAAGTTGGTGTTTCCTTTATCCATTACAACTGACGAGGTCAAATATAGGAGGCCTCTTACCAGAGCAACAACCAAGAAAGAAATTCCTGTGAAGGATGATGTAGTAGGAGTTTCATCCCAGAGGAAAGGTAAATCCATAGCTGTTGAAAATCCTATTGAAATTGTTCATATCACCACCCCTCAAGAAGAGAGCAATCCCACTTTTAAGAGGCTTAGGAGGCAGCTCAAGGAAGCAAGAGCTAATATTGATAGTTTGAAGAAGGAATATTCAAATACCAAGAGAGAGATCAAGGAAATGTTGGAGATGCATCATGACAACATTGATAAGGCTAATTTATTAGCTAAGAGATTCTTACCCCTCTACAAACAACTCATAAATCTCTATAGGAAAAATAGAGCTCACCAAGCTCAAATCAGAATTCTAAAGACATAACTTAAACCTTTAAAAGAAGAGTTAAATGAGAGAAATGTGGATATGTTGGATAAATTTGCTACCAGGAAAAGTTCCAGAGTTAAAAAGTGAAGAAATTGAACTTCCTTAACCAATATTAGTTTTTGACAAGTTTCCTGTTTGATGCATTTTTCAATTTTTAGGATGGTTATGCTTTATAAACCATGTTTAGCTGTTGGGATGTTCTCTTCTAGTCATGTAACAATATTATAATATGTTACAATAGTTTTGGGCACTGGAGATATTTTTTGGAACACTTTAAGGATTTATAAAATGAAATAAGCTACTACATGAAAGTTCACAGTGCCTAGCATATGAACCGGCTAATGTAGACAGACACTGCAAATTGGCGTTGCGAACTCATGTTTTGTAGATTTGAAAGGAGTAACAGTTGCCAGGTGTCAAATATGGATACAAGATAGTTTTATGATGGTTAATTATGAGTTGGGAAGCCACCTTCCAAAGGGATATGCGCTCAAAGGGACACTTCATGAGCCATAGAGAAGATGTTGAAGATGTTGCCAACATTAGCCTAAATTTTAGCATTCTATTTTATTTTTGTTGAAAAGATGTAGTCACACCACCTTTAGGCATAAGAATCCTATGCATGAGTGGTTATTCGAATTGTAAAACTCTCAATGACAACCTAGGCTATAATATAGGTATTGTAATTTTGAAGTAGGGGTTTGAATGGTTAGAGAAAGACTCATATTTTGATGTTGTCTATGTAACATAGATATCTCCTATTGTATGTACTAGACCTGAGACACTTTGAATAATAGAAATCAGTCCTTTTTTTTATCATCTTGTTTCTATCTAATTATGATTGTATTCTATTGAATGCTTCAATTGGCTTAATTATATATTTGTTGCAATGGAGGATCTGTTGTCATAATGTTTATAATTATATCAGAGTTTCCTCTTTGACTATAAGAAGTTCTTTTTTCATAGGTTTTTTCTTCATATGTATTTCAGTACTACCTGATGTAGATTTTAGGCATATTACATTTTTCTTATTCGATATTCCACCTATCCACTTTACTTCTTAAATCCTGATCTAAGTTACTTAGATCCTTATTTGTTGGTGCATGTTGTATGGAGTGAGTTGTGATTGACATTGTTTTCTTGATTTTTATTCCATTTTCCACTTTATCATAAAAAATTATCTTTAACATCCTGATGGGTGCTGAGCTTACACTTTAGCAGTCAAAGTGTGACTTTCAATGCTAACATTATGGGCATCGTTGTTGGGGAAAAATTGAAGATTTTTCCATGGGTTGTACGACAAAGAAAATTACTGGTTTTGAGGGTGGATAGTGATCAGTAAATTGAAGAATGAAAATTGCACCTCACGACTCCATTGTTTTAGTTGTGGCTCCTAAAGGTAGACACACGAGGTCCAATCCACATTTATCTCTAACTGCACTTGAAGTTGACCTATAAAAGATCATCAAGAAAGGAAAGGCTTCACAAGGAGCCTCTTCATCTATTTTCTCAAGTACTTCTGAGGACTTATCTGACTCTACTTTTCAAACACTAGTAGCTATATCTAGCATTTATAAATTACCTACTATTGAAGCTCATGTAAATCTAAAACTAGGACAATTTCCTGTTGAATATTCATCTTTTTCTCCTCAGTTGAAAGAAGAAGGTCTTGAAAATTTTGATGTTCTTACATCCCCTAAAGTTGTGAATTGGTTTAGGCTTGAGAGTCTAGACGATTTTCCCCTCTTAGGTTATCCCTCTCCTCACTCTTTTAAATTTGTTGTGACCAATGAAGAAGGAACCTCTGTTCCTCTTGAGTTTTCCCCATTCACCTCCAAGACCCAACCACATTTTTTTAAACTTGAAACTCCTCCATCTTATAATATTCTTTTTCCTAAGATACATGATATACATATTATATATTTTCTTGTTAAAACACCTCCCACTTCTCCTATAATTCATAATCTACCTTTCCCTAATCAAATGGTAGGGGATAATCATCCTCAGAATAGAATGGATTCCATTGTGGATGCTAGGTATGCTGCTATGGTGCTTCCTCAACCTATGAATTCCCTCCCAATAGGAGGTTACTTAAAGTATATGCCCAAGTTCATAGGAGAGGAGGATATCGCTGTAGAAGAACACCTTGCAACCTTTTTATAGCTATGTTGATAATCTGAATATTGAAAATGAGGATGTTTGGATGAGAGTGTTTGTACAAAGCCTTGATGGTGAGGCCAGAAAATGGTTTAGGATTTTATCTCCTGGATCAATTTCTAGGATTGAATCCCTTGATAATTCCTTTTTAAGGCATTGGGGTGACAAGAAGGAATTTGTGTATTATATCACTGAATTTGTTGCTCTCAAAAGAAAAGAAGGTGAATCAGTACTAGACTTTTCCAAAAGGTTCAACAAAATGTATAATAAAATTCCTACTAAAATCAAGCCTACTGAAACTTCTACCAAAATAACTTATGCTAGTGCCTTCGACCCTGAGTTTCATCTTCTGTTAAGAGAGAATATCTACTTCACTATCCCACATGCAAGATGTTTCCCTAGAAGTGGAATCAAACATATTTGTTGCAGACAAATTAAGAGGCAAATATGATAGGGATAAGAGGAAACAAAAATAATAATCTTCCACTTTTGATGCTTCAACAACTAACCCTCAAGTGGATGAATTGACTAAGTTAGTCAAGTCACTTTATGCCAAAATGGAAAAACTTAAACTTGAGGGGAGACAAGCCAATAGGAACAGACAAGATTTTGGAAATAGAAACAACTTCAGGAGACAAAATAATTCTCCTCAAATTCTTCAAAGAGATCAGAGGAATAGAGAAGACCAAAAATTCCAGAATCCTATTCAAAATAATCTGGTTGATGATGAATAAGGAGAAAATGAGGAACCTAATCAAGAAATTCACTATCGTGGAGACACATCTACTTTTCCTCACCTAAATCAATTTGATTATGAAGAGTCTTTGATGAACAACCAACTAAATGAGTTAAGTAAGGGAGAAAAAACAAATGAAAATCAGAATAAGTACAACTTGAGGTCCAAATAAAAAGAAGGAAATCCTAGTACATTCAATCAACCTAAAAAATCAGACCCCTCTATTAAAACAAAGGCTGCACCAAAGAAAAGAAATGAAGAACAAAATAATCAGGCTGTGGTTAAAGCCCCTATCCAAGAAGTAAAATAAATTCTAAAATACCGATCTTCTTTTAACTTTGAAAATGAAATTCAAAAGATTAAAATTCCAGTCCCATTCTTAGAGTTGATAAAGAATGAAGACTTCAAGAATTCCATTTCTAAAATGTTGCAGTCTGATTTTTCTTCTCATTCAACAGATTCAGTAAATTTGCAAGATGAAAAATCTAATGTGATATTGGGGCCCTTAGTGGAAGATAGGGATGAATCCTCTCCTCCTTTTTATACTCATTGAATGTAAATGACAAGATCTTACACAGTTTCTTGATGGACTCAGGTGCATATCATAACTTAATGCCTAAATATGTAATGGATGAACTGGGTTTAGAGATCACCAAATCTTATCATGATCTATATTATTTTCACTCAAGGAAAGTGAAATGCCTAGGGGTCATTAAATATTTGGTTGTTACTCTCTTCCAATTGCCCATGAAGAGTATAGTCATGGATATATTAGTTGCATATGTACCCCCTAAAATTTGGATGTTATTGTCTAGATCATGGATTAAGAGGTTGGGAGGAACGTTGCAGATGGACCTATCCTATGCCACCATACCTGTCTTTGGGGGTGAAGATAGAGGGTTTTATAGAGAAGCATAATTGACTTATATTATTAGTGATGAAGGTAATCCCACAAACCATCCTATTTATGATGTTGACACTGATTTGGGATCTAGAATTCTATATCTCACTGATCTTCCTCAACCACCTCTGGAAATGAGAAAGCCATCACAGACAACATGTGAAACAGTAAAAAAAGGTGCTCAAACTTGGAAAATGTTTTTTGATGGGCCATGTTCTAAAGATAGTGTTGGTGATGGAGTTGTTTTTATTTCTCCTTCTCAAGAAGTCATATCTTTGTATTTCAATTTGGAGTTTGAAACCACGAACAACATTGTTGAATATGAGGCTCTAGTTTTGGGCCTGAGGGTTGCTTAAGATATGGAGATTGAGGAGTTATCAATTTTTGGAGATGCAAAGATAATTGTACATCAAATAAAAAATATATATTAGGCAAATCATCCAAGGTTGAGGACTTATAGGAATGAGGTATGTGATCTTATTGATAATTTATTCCTATCTTTCAACATATCCTTTGTCCCTAGAGAAGAAAATACATTGGTTGATTCCCTAGTTGTTTCCGCTAGTAACTTTAAAGTCCCACTACCTCCTAAGCTCAAGTATGATGTTGAAGTAAAATATAGGCCTTCCATACCTGAAAATATCAACCATTGGAAAGTTTTTTAAGATGATATTGAGATAAAAATATATAGTAGATGAATTTTCTACACTTCACATTGATCAACATCCAAAGGATGAAAGTAATTCTCAGGCTGATAAATTCCTGAACAAGATTGTCTAGTTGCCTAGAAATCATATCCCTAAGGGATTGGTTTCTTTAGAGAGATTATTTTATAGTAATGATGTGGCTGTCAAAGTGAGAGGTTCAAATGTAGATGCTGATTTGACATAATGAAATCTAGGTACTGATGAAAATCCCAAGTATGTCAAGATGTCTAGTAGTTTGTCATAAAAACAAAGAGATGAGTTTATAAAAATACTAAAGGAATTTGATGATGTCTTTGCTTGGAAGTATGATGATTTACAAACTTATGACACAAGCATTATTGAACAAAAAATACCTTTGAAGGATGATACTAAACCGTTTAGTCAGAAACTAAGGCAGATCAATCCTATGTTGTTGCCCATCATGGAGAAGGAGGTAAAAAAATTGATTGATGATTAGATTATCATACCTTTGAGATATTCTTAGTGGATAGCTAAAATGTCCCTGTTAGGAAAAACAATGGAGAAATCCAACTTTTTGTTGATTTCAAAAATTTAAATAGGTGTTCTAAGAAAGACAACTATCCCTTTCCCAAGATGGAGCATATTTTTCAAAGGGTGATAAGCTCAACAAGGATGTCCATGATTGATGGTTTTTCATGCTACAATCAGATTTCTCTTTTTCCCTAAGATAGGGAGAAGACAACATTTACCACTCCTTGGGGTACATTCATGTATGCCAAGATGCACTTTGGTCTCATAAATGCAGGGGCAACCTTTCAGCGTGCAATGGATATTGATTTTATCGGAGAGAAGGATATGTTTGTGGTGATCTACTTGGATGAAATCATAGTGTTTTCAAACTCTTATCAAGAGCATTATAATCATTTGGAGAAGGTGTTCCTAAAATGCAAAAAAATATGGATTGTCACTCAATCCCAAGAAGTCTTTCTTTGATATGAAGGAAGGTAAATTGCTGGGACATATTGTGTCACATGAAGGGGTGAAAATTGACCAAAGTAGAGTATAGGCCATCAAGACTTTGTCTCTCCCTAGGTCCAAGAAAGAAATTTAGTACTTCCTGGGCAAGATAAACTTCTTGAGAAGATTAATTCCTAATTTTTCTTAGTTGGTTAAGTTTATCACATCCATGATGAGAAAGGGGAATGAGGTTAAATGGACACTTGAAGCTAGAAATTATTTTGATCAAATTAAACAAGAACTGACTCAAGAACATGTTCTTATCAACCCTGATTATTCAAAAGAATTTCTGATATTTTTTTTTGCCTCAAATGATACATTGGATGATGTCCTCCTTCAAAAAAACTCAGATGGAATGGAGAAACCTATTTCTTTTTTCAGTAGGGATTTGAGAAATGATGAAGTCATCTATGACATCATGGAGAAACAAGATTATGATTTGGTCAAATCTCTCAAAGCTTTCAGAGTATATGTTCTACATTCTAGAATTATTACTTATGTCCCTTCAACCTATGTTAAAGAAATTCTAATTCAACCTAACATATATGGAAATAGAAGTAAGTGGATTGCAAAAATTCTAGAATTTGACCATGAGATGAAACCTACCAAGCTGGTGAAAGGACTAGGTTTAGCTAGATTGTTAGTTGAATCAAATTGTAAGGCACTTGGGGTTAATTTCATGAATGCATATTTCGTATATTAGTAGACTGATATTGCTAGAAACATCTCACATATCAGCCTCAAATTGACAGAGTGTAGTTGGTACATGGATCTCATTCATTTCTTCCAGACATTGCAACCTCCTACTATACTTGAAAAGGATAAGGTGAGAGATTTAAAGATCAAAACAATTAGATATTGCATTGTTGATCATGTTTTGTATTGGAAAGATCTTGTAGGGGTACTTTTAAGATGCTTGGATCCATATGAGGAAAGGAAAACCATGAATTATTTTCATGATAGCCTATGTGGAGGTCATCATTTTTTGAGGACCACAACATATAAAATACTCAGAGTTGGGTACTTCTGGCCTAGTTTATTCATTGATGTATGTGAAAATATCAGGGCCTGTGATAAATGTCAGAAATTCTCAAGCAAGCAACAACTAAAATATTTGCCTCTGAAGCCCATAATGGTATCTGGTCCTTTCTAGCAATGGGGATTAGATTTCACTGGATAAATCCATACAACTTCAAGTGGCCAACATCGTTGGATCCTGACTGCCACTGATTATTTCACCAAGTGGATAGAAGCCATTCCCACAAGGAATGCAACACATAAAGTGGTTATTGGCTTCCCGGAAGATATTTTGTCGAGGTTTGGTTGTCCTAACAAGATTTTGACTGACAATGCTACAACCTTTAAATTTGGACCTATGATCGAGTTTTTTGAAAATTTTGGGATCTAGCTCATTCACTCTACTCCTTATTTCCCTCAAGGTAATGGCTTGGTAGAATCCTCCAAAAAAAGTCTAGTAAAAATCATCAAAAAACTGTTGGAGGATAACAAAATATCTTGGGATTCAAAGCTGAAGTTTTCTTTATGGGAATATAGAGTAACTACCAAGAGATCAATTGACACTTCTTTGTTTCAAATGGTCTATGGAACTAAAGTTGTTTTTCGTACTCAAATAGCCTTACCTTTGGAAAATTTTCTTCAAGAACAACAAGGAGAACTAGATGACATGATCAGAAGGATGCATCAGCTAGTGGAAGTACAACAAACCAGGGAGCATGTAATATCCCTCGACCAAACCCAAATGAAAATGTAATCCAAGTATATTTAAGCTGGTGAGCTGTTTAGACATCATTTTGTAAGGCACCTCTCATGGAATGGTGCACACAGGTATTGCATAGTAAAATGATGTAGTATGCACATTCCCGGATACCACGAGTAGTAACTAAAGTGTGCGCAACCTAGAAGTTAGCGGATACCGTGTGAAATAACTAAAGTGCACGCAATTTGGAAGTCAGCAGATACCACGCACAGTAACTAAAGTGCGATCAATATTAATGTCAATGAACCTTTGTGTATATGAAATGTGTTATAGGCTGGTGAGCTAGTATTATAAGCTGGGATGCTTATGTTTTGGAATTAGGCCAGAGCGCCTAGATGTTAAAGGCTAGTGCACCTATTTTGTATATGTCTCATGATTAATATAAAATACATCGTTGCGTGTAGACCAATCACGATAAAAGAGATGGGGGACTAGACTCCACCAGTTAGGGAAAGGGAGGGCCAAACGTTAAGAACATGGCTAAGCTAGAGNATTAGTATTTCTTAAAACATAAAGTACGGATAATTATTTTATCCCAAGCTCTAAAGTTGGGGACAAGTGTACCAGAGTAGCATCCAACATGACAAGTGTCAAGTTGGGGACATGCATACATATAGCCAGACTTAGTTCATTTTGTTGGGGATCTTCCATTATTCTTAGGTCGCATGTTACCATCATCTCTGAGAGGATTTTCTCATGAATCTTACCATCATTCCTTCGACCATGGAACCATTATCCTAGAAGCATTCACACCATCATTGATCTATCCTTGTACTTACTACCACTGTACCCGAACCAGTTTCCATAGTCGTTCACTGTTGGTGTACCTGGTTAGCTTGGGAGAGGGATTGAAAAAGCGGGTTTTCAGGCCCGTGGAATATTGAATAGGTGGGTTGTTAGGCCCGTGAGAAATTCTCTGAGTGAGAGAATTACTGGGGATCGATTTCTTGAAGGTGCTAAACTACGAATATAGTTCTCTGAGACTTCTAGTCCAGCCTATTGCTGAAGCCTTGGAAGGGAAGTGGGGCAGCCAAAGGATTGTTAAGAAGAGAAGGGGCACACTTCCTTGGGTGGGATATGCATGTGGGGAATGAGAATTTGTAGGCTGTCGGTTGAGTGAGCACCTGAGATGGAGTCTTTCCTGTTGTTTGTGAACCCTTAGCTTGGTTAGGAATCCCTTACTCGGGTGGATTTTAGTCCCATCTCGGGGGTGAATCATTCTTGAGAGTGATGAAAAATATTCTCTAAGGTTGGGAGGTTCATGGACGGTCTGCACGCAGTTGGTGAAATTCTTACCAAGATGAGTACTGATTGTGTGATGAATTTATATATTGCATTGTCATTTACGTGTTATTTTATGGGTTTATTGCTTGTGCGATTATAACTATCTGTATGTTTAAGGGTATTCCCTTGTATATGTTGCATGTCTGTGTTTACTGTTAATTCAATATGAAATCATATATTTACAGAATGCAATTGTTTGTTTACATTTTATATGTGAAGATTCCGCTAGAGTGTTGAATGTATATGTTTAAATACATGCAGTTTAGTATGAATATATGCCTGTGTGTATATGTATGCATTTGAAGAGAAAAATTTATGTGACATAGCTCAGTTGAATACTGGGAACGTTACAATATGTTTTCAGAGCTAAGTTAAGTGTCTGAGTAGCATCATTTCCCGACCTGTTGGTAGTCGGGGATGTTACAGTATGGCATCAGAGCTTCAGTTCCAACACTGAGCCTGGATGGGCCGAAAGGGTTCAGTTGAAGTGAACATTAACAGAGGATTAATTTCGAGTTGGCTAAAATTTTTCAAGTCATAGAGCGTCCATGGAAAATTTTGGCACCACGCTGAAAATATTGGCATGCAGGTGCACACGGAAAATTGTGGCACCGCGCGGAAGAATATTGTGTGGGGATGCGCGCACTAAATTTAGAATTGCACGGTGTGTATACACATAGTAAGGGTGCACATAGTGTTCACAGTATTATAAAGCACAGAGGAGTTTGGTTGGCGCGCACAGATTATTGTGCGTGGTAGCAATAGAGTAGTCAAGGATACACACAAATTATTGAGCGCGGTGAGGGCATATTGAACCTTGTCATGGTGCAATGCACAGAGCATAATGAATATGGAATATCGGTGCACGATACAAAAACTATGCGTAGTGGATATTGGCACGACAAAGAGGAATTCTAAAGTGGGTATAGGTGCGCAAAAGCATGATTTACTTTATGGAGTCACTGTGCATGATAAATAAGGGTGTACAGGTTGAATTTTATGTTCGCGAAGTTGTTTCGAAGGCTAATTAAGACGACGAGTCTGAGTTTAATATAAAATTTGCATGGTATTTGAAGAAAAAGGAATACACAACTACATCAGAGTATTATTTAAAATGAATCAAGCGAGTGAGATGCATTATGAGTTTTATACTTGTTTGATTCAGACAGATGAAAGTGAAATATAATCTTGCAAGAAATACATAATATGAAAGGAAACAAGATTCATATCACCATCAGTTAGAATCTTGTCATAAGCAATACAAAATCCACTTCTACACTTATATATTCATTTAAAATTCAAAATTACAAAAAGGTGATGATTCAAAATAGCAGTTGCCTTATTTTAAAGGGACCATACAAGAATAGGTCTATCATCTTCGGAGTCCCTTACCTCTGCTACTATCTGTCCAAAAATTGCTGAAATATACTCAATTTTACTTGAGGGCTCATTTCAACTTAGCGAGCTCCTCTTTTAAAGAATCTAACTAGACTGGTTGATTTTCACCAACACTTTCAGTCGTTTCAGCGATGGGTTCTTTCTTCTGGAGCTTACTCTATTTCTTCTTAGCAGCTGGCCTATTCATGACTAGATCTCTCATGATTGGATTTAGCGTGACTTCCAATATTGAGTCTGTAATAGGTTCTGTGTGAAATTTAGTCGCTAGTATTTGTGCGACTACATTTTCCTTCATACTCGCAGGAAAATCTAGCATGTTGCTTGAATAACCAGTCTCATTGGATTTATCTTGGTCCATATACCTCAGTTTTTTGGACACCAAAATACCTTTGTAGAGATGAGAAGGTCGAACCAGTTTGGATACTACTCCGTTGATAGATAAGATGATGCTTCCATACCCGAGAGTTGGTAGTTATAGAGTCTCAATTATGAATCACTGACAGACTTTCACACAAGTACGATGGGTTGCCATGATCGGCTAATCCATTTCAAATGATTAAGCTTTTGAGTTCGTTACATGGCGACGTTCACCTAACTTCATATGACTGTGATGTACCGAGCGAGTGATATGGGGTGATCTAAATAGTCGTCACCCGTCCCCCGAATGGTGGATTTGACATATTGAAGCATGTGACATCAGAACTTTGGCAAAAGTGGTTTTGGCAAACCGCCTTTCGCCCAATGTATCTCTGCGCGATGATGTAGTTCTTGCTAAAGTTCTCAAAACTTGGGCCTTATCTAAGAATTGTCATGGTGATAACACCAGGAAATTAGAAAAGATAATTCTGATGTATTTATTGAGCCAGAATAGTTCATATTTCCCATGGATTATTGATTTAGTTAGCCTAATAAGTTTTGATGGCTGCATGTTTTGCAGAATTAACAACAACTAGATCAGATCAGATCAGTACATAGTCCATAGGAATGGAAGAGGCATAGGAGAATTACAGTCAACCGGATGAGGGAAGAGGGATGGATGTCCATTTGGACATTGAAGGAACAAACTCCAATGGACATGGAGATGAAAGAAATGAAAACGTGAATTTGGAAAAGACCATTAAAAACTTGCAAAGGGATGTCCAAATCCATAAGGCTGATAATGAAAGGATTATGAAAGCCAAGGAATAGCAGGATGAATTCAACATGAAGTTATTGGAGGGTTTGAACAGAATAGAAAATAAATTGGATAAGGCAAGTGTCTCAAGCAAATCTGGAAGTCACAATCCTTTGGATGAGAAAAGAAAATCAAGAAGTATTAGCAAACATCACCATCACTCCCCGAGGCATTCCAATAAGAGAGAAGACAACAACTCAAGTCCATCCCCTGTTAGAAAGCATAAGAGGTCTGGGGTGGATGAGCTACGAGGAGAAATGAACAAAATCAAAA
>JASDQU010589002.1:6390-16837 GCA_032191745.1 Picea mariana | reverse complement strand
TGGGCATGAGAAAGTATTTTCAATTGCATAATTATTCTTCTCATGCGGAGGGTAGAATTTCCATCTGTCAACTCAAGGGAAAGGCATCCATGTGGTGGGATTATATTGTACAAGTGCAACACATTAAAGAGAAAAGTGTTACTTGGAGGGAATTCAAGAAGTATTTTGAGAAGAAATACTTGACTAAGAGATATTATGACAAGAAAATGAAAGAGTTATTTGAACTCAAGCTCAGAAGCATGACCATAGACGAATATGAGAGAAGGTTTCTAGAACTGTTGAAGTATGTCTCTTTCATCAAGGATGAAACAGTCAAAATTCAAAGGTATTTGAGTGGATTGCCAACGTTCATCAGTGACAAAATACATTATGATGATCCAAAGACATTGGAAGAGACCATAAGGCATGCTAAATGCCTATATGATCAACAAAAAGAAAGGCCAATTTTGCAAAAGGATTGGGAAGACAAAAACAAATTCAAGGTGGATCAGAGGAAGAAAGGATCTAAGCCACCATTCTTCAGAAATAATCCATAGGGACAAAAAACTCCTAGAGATCCCAGAGCTATTGACACAGCGAGTCAAAGGCTAGGACAACCACATATTCAATGTTGGGGTTGTAAAGGAGATCATAGGTTTAGAGATTGTCCTCACATAAGTGAAAAAGGGACAACCGTTCACAATATACAACAAGATAAAACAATGGAGGACATGGGCATAAATGTGCCAAGAATCTATGCAGCCCTAGATAACAAGCAAGTAGAGTATCAATCTCACATGATTGAAGTGGAAGGTATGATCAACAACCAAGCAATTATTATTTTAATTAATTCAGGAGCTAGTCATAGTTATATAGATCCTAAGATGGTGGAAATTTTGCAATTGCTAAGAAGAAAGCATGGAAAATCTTGGCTGGTGCAACTGGCTACAGGAGCGAAACAAAAATTTAATGAGATGGTTAAGTCATGTCTTATGGACATGAATGGGCTAAACACCAAGGAAGATTTGAACATCTTACCTTTAGGTTCCTATGACTGTCTAATTGGGATGGATTGGTTGGACCAACATCATGCTCTCTTAGAATGTCATAACAAAGCATTTACATGCCTGGATGAGGAAGGGAACCAAAAGATAGTACAGGGAATTCCCAGGGTAGTAACCATTAGAGTAATTTCAGCATTGCAGCTGAAGAAATGTTACAAAAAAGGGTTTCAAATAATTGTTGCTTATATGGAAGAGATACCTAAAGATAAGGTGCCAAATTTGGAAGATTATGCAGTCCTGAAAGAATTTGAAGATGTATTCAGGGAGGTACCAGGACTACCTCCAAGGAGATACATTGATTTCTCTATAAATCTAATGCCTGGAGCAGCTCCAGGATCAAAGGCTCCTTACAGAATGAGTACACCTGAATTGAAGGAGTTACAAATGCAACTTGAAGAACTTCTGAAGAAGGGGTATATACGCCCAAGTGTGTCACCTTGGGGAGCCCCAGTCTTGTTTGTGAAAAAGAAAGATGTAACATTGAGATTGTGCATTGATTTCAGATAGTTGACTAAAGTGATTGTTAAGAACAAGTATCCTCTACCAAGGATTGATGACCTCTTTGATCAATTGAAGGACCCAAAGATATTTTCAAAGATAGATCTCAGATCAGGATACCATCAGGTAATAATTAAACAGGAAGATATCAACAAGATCACCTTTTGGACAAGGTATGGTCGTTGTGAGTACACAGTGGTGCCATTTGGGTTGTCAAATGCACCAACTATTTTCATGTGTTTAATGAATGGTGTTTTCCAGGAATATTTAGACAAGTTTGTCATTACCTTTTTGGCTGACATTCTTATATATTATAAGTCAGAGGAAGAACATGAACATCATTTGAGGATGGTGTTGCAAGTATTAAGAGAGCATCAGTTGTATGCCAAATTGAGCAAATGTTCATTCTATCAGGAACAAATTCATTATTTGGAGCATATCATTTCAAAGGATGGGATAGTAGTGGATCCTGAGAAGATAGAATCCATTAGAGACTAGTTAGTGCCAAAGAATGTGACAGAGACATGGGTCTTGTGGGATACTACAGGAGATTCATTGAAGGATTCTCAAAGATAGCACACCCAATCACTTCCTTGCAAAGAAAGGGTGTGAAGTTTCGGTGGACATTGGATTGTGAAAAGAGTTTCCAACACTTGAAACAGTTATTGACAAGTGCTCCAATACTAAGGATTACAGACCCAAATGAAGATTTCATTGTATGCACAGATGCATGTAATGAAAGACTTGGTGGATTCCTCAGTCAAAATGGATTTGTGATATGTTATGAATCAAAGAAGTTGAAGGAGCATGAAAGAAACTATGCCACTCATGGTTTGGAGTTGGCAGCCATAATGCATGCCTTGAGGAAATGGAGACACTACCTCATGGGGAAAAGGTTTGAACTAAGGACATACGACAATGGTCTGAAATATTTATTTGATTAGCCAATTCTAAATGCTAGGAAAAGCAGATGGTTATAATTTCTAAGAAAATATGACTTTGATATAAAGCATATCAAGGGGAAAGAAAATAAAGTGGCTGATGCACTCAACAGGAGGGTGCATGAACTACATGCTACAACCATTAGCATGTATCAGACTAAGGTTCAAAGCAAAATTCTAGAGGCTGCAAATGTAGACCTACAATATAGAGAATTCGTAGAAAAATTACAGCAAGGTAAGATACCAAAGAAGATGGATATTTATAAGTTGGGAATAGATGGAATACTGTTGCACAAGAACATAATTTTTGTACCAAATGTACAAGACTCGAAACATATGATTTTGCATGAGATGCATAATGTTCCTTATGCAGGACACCCTGGATATCAGAAAACCATGGAAGTGGTCAAGAGCCAATACTTTTGGCCAGGTATGAAGAGAGAAATCGCTGAATACATCGCTATATGTATGGAGTGCCAGAAAGTTAAAGCTGAACATAGGCACCCAGCAGGGTTGCTGCAACCTTTGCCCATTCCTGAATGGAAGTGGGAAGTGGTGACAATGGATTTTATTACAGGATTGCCCAGAACAGGCAAGCTACATGATTCGATCATGGTAGTGGTGGACAAGCTTACAAAAGATGCCCATTTTATTCCACTGAAAACTACTCACAAGGTAGCAGATGTTGTTGATATTTTCATGAAGGAAGTGGCACGATTGCATGGAATTCCTAAAACGATTGTGTCCGACAGAGACCTGAAATTCACTTCGAATTTCTGGAAAGGATTTTTCAAAGGATTAGGAACGAATCTGAACTTTAGTACAACTTATCATCCTAAGTATGATGGACAGACATAGAGGGTGAACAGAGTGATAGAAGACATTCTGAGAATGTATGTGATGGATAAACCATCAAAATGGGAAGACTACCTACACTTGGTAGAATTCGCTTACAACAATGGGTATCAAACATTGTTAAATATGAGCTTGTTTGAAGCACTTTACGACAGAAAGTGCAATACTCCAGTGAGATGGGATAATCCAACTGCTAGGACAATAGTCGGTCTAGAGTTTCTCAAGGAGATGGAGGACCAAATGTTAAAAATTAAGAAGAATTTGAAAGATACCCAAGACATAAAGAAAATTTATGCTGATAAGAACATAATCCATAGAGAATTCAAAGTGGGTGATCATGCTTTCCTGAAAGTGAAAGCTAACAGGAGTTCCCTGAAGCTGGGAAGCTGCGCCAAATTGGCAGCTAGATTTTGTGGACCATTCGAAATCCTAGAGAGGATTGGTCCACTTGCTTATATGATTTCACTACGTGCATATATGTCTATTCATAATGTATTCCATGTATCATTGCTTAAGAAATATATACCTGATGCTAATCATGTTATTAATTGGAATGTGATTCAGGTGGAACAAGAAGGCGCTTTTCAAGTGCATTCGGTGCATATTCTGGACCGAAAAATCAAACATCTCTGGAATTGAGCCATAGGGCTTGTAAAGGTCCAATGGACATGGTATGGTCCTGAGGACGCAACTTGGGAGCATGAGGATCCAATGCGGGCAGAATACCCGCATCTTTTTGAGAAATTTTGAATTTTTTTTGTATATGGGTACATGATGCACTGAGGACAATGCATAAATAAGGGGAGGGGATTGTAATATCCCTCAGACGAACCCAAATGAAAATGTAATCCAAGTATATTTAAGTTGGTGAGCTATTTAGACATCATTTTGTAAAGCACCTCTCATGGCATGGTGCGCGCAGGTATTGCGTAGTAAAATGATGCAGTATGCACATTCCCGGATACCGCGCGCAGTAACTAAAGTGCACACAACCTGGAAGTCAGCGGATACTGTGTACAATAACTAAAGTGTGCACAACCTGGAAGTCAGCAGATACCGCGCATAGTAACTAAAGTGCGTGCAACCTGGAGTCAGGAGATACCGCACACAGTAACTAAAGTGTGCGCAATATTAAGGTCAATGAACCTTTGTGTATATGAAATGTGTTATAGGCTGGTGAGCCAGTATTATAAGCTGGGATGCTTGTGTTTTGGAATTAGTCTAGAGAACCTAGATGTTAAAGGCCAGGTCATCTATTTTGTATATGTCTCATGATTAATATAAAATACATTGCTACACGCAGACCAACCACGATAAAAGAGATGGGGGACTAGACTCCACCAGTTAGGGAAAGGGAGGGCCAAAAGTTAAGAACAGGGCTAAGCTAGAGAGCTTAAGCCGAAAAGGAATATTATATTAATATTTCTTAAAACATAAAGTACGGATAATTATTTTATCCTAAGTTCTAAAGTTGGGGACAAGTGTACCAGAGTAGCTTCCAACATGACAAGTGTCAAGTTGGGGACATGCATACATATCGTCGGACTTAGTTCATTTTGGGGGGGATCTTCCATTATTCTTAGGTCTCCTGTTACCATCATCTCTGAGAGGATTTTCTCATGAATCTTACCATCATTCCTTCGACCATGGAACCATTATCCCAAAATCATTCACATCATCATTGAGTTATCCTCATACTTCCTACCACCGTACCCAAACCAGTTTCCATAGTCGTTCTCTGTTGGTGTCCCTGGTTAGCTTGGGAGCGGGATTGAAGAAGCAGGTTGTCAGGCTTGTGGAATATTGAAGAGGTGGGTTTTCAGGCCCATGAGCAATTCTCTGAGTGAGTTGATTGTTGGGGATCGATTTTATGAAGGTGATAAACTACGACTACAGTGCTTTGAGACTTCTAGTCCGGCTTGTTGCTAAATCCCTGGAAGGGAAGTGGGACAGTCGAAGGACTGTTGAGCAGAGAAGGGGCACACTTCCTTGGGTGGGACATGCATGTGGGGAATGAGAGGCTGTAGGCTGTCAGTTGAGTGAGCATATGAGATGGAGTCTTTCCTGTTGTCCATGAACCCTTATCCTGGTTAGGAATCCCTTACCCGGGTGGAGTTTAGGCCCAAATCGGGGGTGACTCACTGTTGAGAGTGATGAATAGTGTGGTCTAAGGATGGGAGGTTCATGGACAATATGCACGCATTTGGTGAAATTCTTACCAAGATAAGTACCGATTGTGTGATGAATTTATATACTACATTGTCATTTACGTGTTATTTTATCTGCTTATTTCTTGTGCGATTATAACTGTCTATATGTTTAAGGGTATTCCCCTGTATATGCTGCATGTTTATGTTTACTGTTAATTCAGTATGAAATCACATATTTACAGAATGCAATTGTTTGTTTACATTTTATATGTGAATCTTCTGCTAGAGTGTTGTATGTATATGTTTAACTGCATG
This sequence comes from Picea mariana, assembly GCA_032191745.1. Lineage (NCBI taxonomy): Eukaryota > Viridiplantae > Streptophyta > Pinopsida > Pinales > Pinaceae > Picea > Picea mariana. The sequence goes on along the minus strand of JASDQU010589002.1, from coordinate 11,035 downwards.
CACTTTAGTATGAATATATGCATGTGTGTATATGTATGTATTTGAAGAGAAAAATTTATGTGACATCGCTCAGTTGAATACTGGGAACGTTACAATATGTTTTCAGAGCTAAGTTAAGTATCTGAGTAGCATCATTTCCCGGCCTGTTGGTGGTCGGGGATGTTATAGAGCAACTCTTTGATAAAGCACAAAACCATCAACAAAAAATTAAAGAAGCTTTTGACAAGAAGGAAGCTTTCCAACTAGGAGACCTGGTGCTCAAATGGGATGAAAAAGGGCAAGACACAGGTATACATGGTAAATTCGAAGCCTTGTGGATTGGTCCTTTCAATATTTCTGAAGTTTTTCAAAATAACACTTTCAAATTGCAGAGCTTAGAAGATACTGAATTTTCTGGTGGCCCAGTCAATGGGAATTTTCTAAAGAAATACTTTTCTTAAAGCCATGAGTGGCTTTCCTTTCATTCTAAATATCAGTTTTTAGTTTTTTTTGTTTTATTTAAATAATGGCCCCATAGCCCTTGGATAAGGCACTGAAACTACATGTTCTTGGCAACTCACAGGGAGCATGCCATCCCCTGTGGATCCAAATGTTATCACATAGAATTGTAAGGGTCAAAAATCATTTCAGTTTTGATTTAGAGTCATAGGTTTTCTTAAGTTATAGGTTTTTATGACTTCTTGTTGTAGTCATATTTCAAATTTTGATTTAAATAAGCTAAGGTTAGTTTGGATTTGGTCTAGAGTCCTTGGGTTATGTATTTATTATCATGATAAGTTGAATAAACCTTCATGAGTCACATCTTTGAAACTCTCCATCATCACCTTGACATGTCACACCTCCATGTTGTACACAAGATCCTCCTTTGTCACCTTTTATCCATTTAGATGTCAAATTAGATTTGATCTGTGCGTTGCCAACTCACTAGGATAGTTCACAACGCATTCAAAAGTACTCCATGCATTCATTTCCATCATTGCATTTATGGATCGTGTCAAAGAAGATCTCATTGTTTTCAAAGCTGGTAGTTTAAAAAAAAATTCAGGGATTATGTCATAAAAGTTTCTAACAGTTTCCTACAAGTGTGAAAATCGTGTTTGAGCTAGGCACTGTGAACCTGGTGCTACAGACAAGCGTTGTGAAATCTCGTTGTGAACTAGATGAAGAGCAGAGTTGGAGGTTGGAATAATTGCAAACATTCCCATTCAAACTTAATGACATCAACATCAAGCACAAGTCCACCAGGTACTCCATAAGAGTTTACATGTTGTTTAAAGGTTGAAGGAGAGGTTTTTGCTAGTTTCACCCCTTGGTGCTGTGAATTGTTCTATTCTATTTCTTCCTTCTTTCAAAATCATTCCCTTCATGACATGAACCTTTATCATTAAAATTCATTACCTATAATACCTCGTATATCCTTCCTATTACTTAGAATTCATTTGATCCACTGATATTCCCTAGCGTTGTGAACCCTCTGCTCTGGCATTGCAAACTATATGCTGCAAATTTAGTGCTACAAATCCTCTATTCAAGTTTTATTGAAAACCCTTCTTCTTCATATTTTGCAAGATCAAATTTAAAAGAGCGACTCTACACCCATATCATCTTGTATTTTGTGGTTGATCAGCTATCGAACTAGGTTTAAAGAATTGCATGCATTATCATGCTGTTAAATGATACTTGTATTGTCATGAAAACCCTATTTTAAGATGAGAATTCACATTTGTCTCCCTCTTATTATACATTCCATTTGCCTTTATTTATATATCCTGTTTGAAGAATGCCATGTCTCATTCCTAAATGTGCATAAATTGAGTTATGTAAAAAGTATGTACAAGGTCAGCCTAATTGAAAACAATTTTCCATCAAAACCCTAGTCTCTTATATTCCATGTTTTCATACATCTACCCGTTATTACAACTCATAGAAATCATTCCTCAACATCAATATGGATAGTCAAAAACATAAGAATACTCATAAGGGAGGTGAAATAGTGAGAACATGGCCCTATGACATGCAATTACTTGATTATGAACCTTTGATCAGAGAGGCCTTTCAGAGAGTAGACTGCATCAATTTCTATCAAAATATGCAGAGGAGGCATCCAGAAGTGGCCAAAGAGTTTGCATTGAATTTTGATGGTACTAAAACCAAGGTGGGAATATTAGAATTTGAAGTTTCAGAGATGTCCATCTTAGCTACAAAAGAGATACCCAATAATGGTGAAAAATGTTTCAAGCCTATGACATTAAATGTTTCTTTCTCTAAGGAATTTCTTAAACCCGAGTATCAGGAGGACAACTTGTCCAAAGGGATCCCTAGGAACCATATGCTTGTAGGTTTTGACAAAATGATGTAGGTTATCCAAAGGTATTTCACTTGTGAAGGGAGATTTAACATCATATACCAATACCATATAAGGATGTTGGTACATTTCATAGAAAAATAAACTATGAACCTCCCATTCTATGTGTTTAGAAGCATTGGAAAAATGTCTGAAAGGGTTCAAGTTAAATCAAAACAAGTAGACACAAGTGTCTTCCATTCTGGCCCGATAAATATCATGGTGATGGAATAATTGAGGAATACAAATACTAATTGGGAATCATTCCTTACTTCATCACAATTTTAGCTAAACATTGTCCCTACTCCACATTCAAAGATACAAAGTCCTATTCCTGTAAAGAAGACTGTGTGTTTAGAGGCCAACAAGAGGAAAAGGGGTACTATGACTGGTAAAGATGACAAAGCTACAGCGGAAACAAAAGTATGAGGGCCTTCACAACCTTCACATAGGGAAACTTCACCTATGACATATCCCACTCTTGCAAAGGTTCCTTCAAGCAAATCCACATGTTTAAGAGGCAGAAAATTGGTGTTTCCTTCAACCATTGCAGTTGGAAAGGTCAAAGCTAGGAGGCCTTTTACTAGAGCAACAACCAAGCAAGAAATCCCTGTGAAGGATGATGTAGTAGGAGTTTCAACACAAAGGAAAGGTAAATCCGTAGTTGTTGAAGATCCTGTTGAGATTTTTTTATATCGCCACCCCTCAAGAAGAGAGCAATCCCACTTTTAAGAGGCTCAGGAGGCAACTGAAGGAAGCAAGAGATGAGATTGATATTTTGAAGAACGAAGATTCAAATACCAGGAGAGAGATCAAGGAAATGTTGGATATGCACCATGATAACATTGATAAGGATAATTTCTTAGCTAAGAGATTCTTACCCCTCCACAGACAACTCAGAAATATCTATAGGAAAAACAGAGCTCACCAAGCTCAAATAAGAAAGCTAAATATGGAAAAGAGAATTCTTCTTTGCAGGTTTCCATGCAACAAACTGTGCAAATTCCCTTCATAGGGACTAGAAACCCAATAATTTTTTGCTTAATGAAAATTGCAGAGTGCTTGGATGAGCATGCACAGGGTGGAGACAAAGAGGAATGCGATCAGGATTGGAAGGAAATGAGCTTGTTGGTAAAGGTGGTTACCTATGTAAACATTGCAAAGATTGATATGGCAGCTGAGGTGTGAGGTCACTGGGATGGAATTATTCAATTTTGTTCTTTTTGATATTTTTTCAGTATAAGAAGAGGGATAAAACCCTAACCCTAGTTTTGCAGCTATTATGAAAACTTGAAACTTATATACTTCTTTCATAGTAAATTTTGGTCAAGGTTAGTGTGTTGTGATTAGTTACATCATATGTATAACCTGGAATCCTCTAAAGTTCATTCCACTCGGTCATGATAGTTAATATTGAGAAAAAGAAAGACATAGAACTTGTGCAACGTTGATACGCTTCGCAAGTGTTGTAGGCATCTTTTTTGTAGAAATGGGGTTTCGTGATGTCAGATTCATATTGGATGATCAAGGAAATTTTGAAAGTGGTGTAGAAGTTGATTCAATAGATGAGTACATGCAAGTTATATTATTTATTGAAACTAAGCCTTAGTTTCCAGCCTTAAAGCATTTAGGGTTTTGAGATTTGATGAAGTAATCAGTGTTTTGAAGGAAAATTAATGATTCTGGAGTTAAACATTGTATTCTTTCACATTAATATGTCAGTAGATGGCCTCCAGATACCATACACAAGTCAGATAAATCAAGAAAGGGTCAAACATGGCACTCACTGTGCACACATGTTGTGCAAGTGCTGAAGGATTCAGTTGTGCATCGAATTGTATTTACACTGTAATATCCCTAGGCCGAACCCAATTGTAATGTAAATGAAAATGTACTTAATATGGTGAGATGTTTTGATATCATTTTGTATGCACATTTCATGGCATAGTGCACGCATGTACTGCGCAGTAAAATGAGGAAGTGTGCACATTCCTGGATACCGCGCACAACAACTTGAGTGCGTGCGATTGTGAGGCCAGTGAGCCTTTGTGTATATGATATGTTTTATAGGCTGGTGATCCAATTATTATAAGCTAGGATTCTTATTTTTTGATTAGGCCGGAGAGCCTAGATGTTAAAGGCTAGTGAGCCTGTTTTTGTACATGTCTCATAATTAATATAAATACATTGTTGCGCGCAGACCGACCACGATAAAAGAGATGGGGGACTAAACTCCATTGGTTAGGGAAAGGGAGGGGCCTAAAAGTTAAGGAAAGGGGCTAAGCTAGGGAGTTTAAGACA
>JASDQU010589001.1:33081-47739 GCA_032191745.1 Picea mariana | reverse complement strand
AAGTTCACATGACTTCCTAGATATTGATCTTCCTTTAGACGAGGCCATCATGGAAGTCATGGATTCAACCAATAAGCTAAGGGAAGATGTGTATCATTGATCACCTATTATTCCCAATTCGGAACATATGAGGATTGACATGATGAGTCTTGATTCAGTATAGGGGGAATTTTCTGGATCATCCTGTGAAATGCTAGGCCTTGGCCAATTTGAGCCTTATATTTTGTTTTTGGAACTTGCCACCAAATTATTCACTCTTGACCATATTGAATACAAGTGTCTCATACCTCATTAATGTCTTTATGAGTATTATCAAGGAGCTATGGTATCTCACGATACTCTTCACCATGTTTATCTTTGTGTAGTTCATGATCATGACTTGGTTCTAGTTCAAAACTGGAATCGTGAAGATTTAGGGATGTGGAAATTTGATCTTATGTGGTGTGGCCCCAGCATGGTATGCCACATGATGCTGAAAAAGGCCCATAAGTTCATTGATAAAAATAGGAATCCTTGTTAGACCCTTGCAATGGGATCTACTTTTCATAAACTCTTAGGATTTGTAGTGCCTTATACTTAGGTGTGTGGTGTGAGTTTTTTTTTTGTGTGTGTGGTTTGATTCGGATCAAATATTATCATGTTTGGTGATTTATTTTCATCTATTAGGTAGATATAATTTCCCTTTTCATAGGTACACCCATGGTAAGGCTAGGAGCTTAACATAAGTTTCATTAGTTGCTAATTGTGTATGTGTTAGATTGACATTTTTCATTAAATTAAGCATTCAAAAGCATACATGTATATAAACATGGATTCCACTCACATCATTTAGAGACATAAGTAATAGTTGAACCATATGTATACATAAAATAGGTAGGCAGTATATCATGTCCAAAAAATCCAAAAACAATTGTTTTTAATGGATTTCACTGTGCATTTTCACCTTGAGTCTAGTATTTATGAATGTGTTTTATAAGACTCACTGACATTTTGTGCAACATTTTTTATGGTGACATCCAATGAAATTGAGGTACATTTTCTAACTGGCATATAGTGATAGGTTTTTCCTTGCAATACCATTTTGCATTATTAACCATCACTTTTTTGTCACAAAGACTTAGGTTTGATCTCGTCAAGTTGTGACATTAGCCATTCTTTTTTTCACATTGTAACTTGAACAGTAGTGCCTACCCTCCATGGGAATCCTAGTTAGCACCCTGATTTCCATTTGGTGCCCATGTTGCAATTTTTTGTAGGCCCAGAGTCCCTCCTTTATACCCACCATGACCCAAAGTTGACCCTCATTCTTCTCTCTTCATCTATATTCTTGCCATATCCTGAAGGGGTTCATGTAATTTTTATGTTACTTTACGGTCACACATGCATATTTCCACTTATGTATTGGTTCCTACTGCTACGTTGTTGTTTTCTTTAATCGCACTTATCTCCATTGTTGTCACTTTTGACCTCTTTCCTTTTGCATTAGCTTGCCTCCATTTTATGACCCTTTACCCATGGAGAGAACTATTGCAATGAGTGGACATCACTTACCAGTACTAGTCTACATTCACTTTAAATAGGTCGGTTCCATATGCTTGGAACATACACGCATGCGATTGAGCCACTCATTCTCTCCAGATGACTCACTTTTAACTCCTTTTTCGTGCTTGTTAAACCATGAAAATACACCTAATCAAGTAAAATTTTAAGTCTTTATTGGACTTGTAAAACTATATGAAAAATACACTACTAAGCATACTTTTATCTTTCTTTCATTCTCATAAAGTCATGAAGGAGACATTCATAAACAAAAAGAGTGAGGTTTTTTTTACCATTGATTTGTATTCTAAAAAGTGGTAGTTTTCAGTCACGTCACCTTTGAACATGGCACCTATTTGTTTCTTCTTCTTATAGTTGGGTTATAACTTTCCTAGGAGCCTTGCCATTAGTATGAGTCATATACTCCTATGGATAGTTAGTCTTCCAATCACTATGGAGAGTGCTTCAATGCCTCATGTGTTCTTACACTACATCAATGGTAGTCTCGAGTCAATGTTTTCAAGTCATCAATATTTCATGGTATATGTTCAAGCTATGTAATCCTGATTCAACCATATACTATCTTTTTGACCATCCAAGTTGGATATCCATGTGTCAGTTGTACTTGGTGACTCTATCTCTTCACAACCTATCTCGATGTATGTTTCATGTCAATTGATGGGGGATACATTAAGACTCTCCTTCCATGGAACTCTTCCTATTGACTTAAGAACATTATCTAGGACATGGATCTAGAAACCAATCAGTGCCTTGGAGCTTGCACTCCTGAGTGGAAATATTAATCACAATCAACAATGGGTTTACATCATCAAATCATGCTCGATTGATTCTACGTGTGTTCGACATTATATCTTATGTTCACACTCGCTAGATTATACTAGTGATCTAGGTGGATATTGGTGGCCACCCACCTATTCCACTTGGACCCCCACCATTGTTTCTTTTAGTTTTTCAGTTTCCTTATTTGTAGCACAATTTACTATTTTTGGGATTTTTTCGGGTCCTGAACTTCCGGAGCCATTTTGAGGCCCTAAACGACTTTTTTTGGCATCAACCGGTTGATAAATATTAGTCCAATTCAAATCATGATATTCACTATCATCTATTGTATTCCTCGGATAGATGTTTCTAACGATGTATCGTATGCGTTAAATGGAGATAGTATGTCAAAGTTACGACCCCGAGAAATTGATGTACCAATTTACCCCGATGAGGCCCATATTCCGGCGTTTCATCTCCTAGGGTTAGGTTTTTGGATGTTTAGGGTTTCCATTGTTTCTCAATAATACATAGGCCTTAGAGCCTCATTGGAACATAGAGTTCAGAGGCCTGTAGCCGCCACATCTCTTCTCAGAGATAAGATACCAACGCCGTAACTAGTTTATTTCTACTTTGTCTGTAAACAAATTTCAGTTCTTTGATATTAATGAAATGAAGTGTTATTTCCACTGCATATTTGTATTCATGGTTATTTGTGTATTTTGTTGGGTTCCTGCATAAATTAGGATCAGTGGTATCAGAGCGGTCTGCTCTTTCTCGATCCTTATTTGCATGTCCGCAATGAGGTCGGGGTATAAGGGGTTAGCGCTCGATCTAGTTGAACCTTTGCAAGATCAGCCTCACAAACCCCAATGGCCGCCCATGGGGGACACAAAGAAACATGAGGGAGTAGGAGATCCTATCAAAATATTTCTTGAGGAGGCCCTTGAAAAAAAAAGGAACGTGATGATGGATAACTTCACCCAGATCCTCCAATGATTGCCCACTAGTGGCGCATCTGCATCCAGTAGCCACTCTAGAGGCACAACCCCTTTTAAGGTACAGGTAAACTTTGAAATTCCCATATTTGATGGACAAATAGATGCAGATGTCATAGATAGATGGTTGAATCTATTAGAAGGATATTTCTCAGTTCATGACTTTTTCGACTGGGAGAAGATTATTTTTTCACTGCTCAAAGCCGCCCCCCATGTCAAGGACTAGTGGGAAACCTACTGTGAGAAAAAGGACGAGGAGGAACCCTTTCTGTTCTCAGTTGTACCCACTTGGAATTATTTTTTAGATGCCATAAAGGAATAATATTATCCCGTGGGGAGCTATGAGGACAAGTACATACAATGGACTACGTTGCGGCAACAAAGTGCATGAGTTAACGAATCTATTTCATACCCTGTGCACAAAGTTGGGTACCATAGATTCAGAGAAACATTTGGTAATGAAGTACCACATTTTTCTACACATATACATTTAGGAGGAAATGGAGTTCCTCGACATCTCCTCACTTGGTATGACATACCGGTATGCTGCCCACATTGAGCAGAAATTCAAACAGAAGAAGCGAGACTTTGGATATGCGAATCAAAAGTAAGAGAAAGGTGCCCCCAAATCGCAAAAAAAAGGAAAAATACAAGGCATGGAGGCTCAAGACAACCTGCCAAAGCCGCAAGAAAAGAACAACACCGCGAAGTCGAAGAAGGACATGGGAAAGTGGTGTGAGTTCCATAAGAGCTCCACTGACAACACAAGTGAGTGTTGGGCCAAACATTCACTGGTGGCTGAGATGAGGGCTTCTGAATCAGATGCATGCTCCGAAACTGAATCAGAACCCAAGAAGGGGACTGATAGAGGGAAGCATATTATCGATGCAGAGCCCAATGCCATTGTTTCCACCACAAACATCCAAAAGGAAGAACCGAAAGATCTAGAGAAGGAGGAGCATCTCTTCCACTCCCAGATGTGGGTAAAGGGTTCCCCACTACAGTTCATTGTCGACCGTGGGAGCCAAAAGAACCTCATTTCAGTAGAGGTCGTGAATCGTTTGGGATTGCCAACCAAAGAACACCCACAGTTATACAACATTGGGTGGCTTCACCAAGGACGGGATCTCTGCGTCAGCCAGCATTGTTTCCTTCCCTACAACTTCAATCCCTTTATCGATGAGGTATTATGTGACATTGCTCCTCTTGATTTTTGTGATGTATTATTAGGCCAACCATACTTGTGGAAGAGACATGTTGTGTATGAGTCCCGGCCTCACACTGTTATTGTTTCCTTGGGAAATAAGTTGTATAGGATAGTAGAGGTACCATTGCCTGCCACTATATCTTTGGTTACTACAAAACAATGCAGTAAGATCATTTCCAAAACCAGGAATTTTTTTTTCCTGATGATCCGCCCTTAGGGAAAGAATAATATTGTGGCCACAACCTCTAGACAGGGCTCCTCCACATGACAATGACAAATGGACAAGGTCGTGGAGGAGTATCGAGACATATTCACCTCACCCGCAGGGGTGCCTCTGTACTGTCAGGTCAAGCACCCCATCGATCTGACCCCAGGTGCGCCACTGCCCAATGGACTGATCTATCGATGCTCTGTTATGAAGAACGATGAAATCGAGAGATAAATTCAGGAGCTGCTGCAGAAAGGTCACATCCGACCAAGTTCATCACCCTATGGGAGCCCGATCATGTTGGTGCAGAAGAAGGATGGGACTTGGAGACTATGTATTGACTATCAGGCGTTGAACAAGATCATTCTCCATAATATGTACCATATCACATGGATTGATGACCTTCTGGACCAACTCAAAGGGGTGAAATATTTCAGCAAGATCGACTTGAAGTCCAGATATCACCAGGTACCAATCGAACCGTTTGATGTGTGGAAGACTTCCTTCAAAGCGAAGGAGGGCCTTTTCAAATGGATGGTCATGCCTTTCGAGTTGACGAATGCTCCCGCAACCTTCATGAGGCTAATGGAAGACATATTTCAACCATTCACCAACTCACTTGTGGTATTGTACTTCGATGACATCCTGATATTCAGCCAGACTTGCAAAGAGCACCTCCACCACATCCGACAAGTCCTCCAAACACTGCGAAAACACAATTTGTGTGCCAATTTGGAGAAGTGCACTTTTGGCATGACCCAGGTTTAGTATTTGGGATACATTATTGATGAGAATGGAGTGCATGTGGATCCAACCAAGATCCAAGTCATTCGAGATTGGCCAACCCTGACCACTCTAACACAGCTTCGCAGCTTTCCGGGTCTTTCTAATTTCTACTACAGGTTCGTGTTGGGATTCTCTCATATCACTTGGCCCTTGAGGCAAGTCACCAAGGGAGGAGCGAAAGAAAAATTCTTTTGGTCGGAATCTCAACAGAAGGCGTTCGTAGAATTGAAACATCGTCTCTGTTGTTCCCCAGTGATCACATTACCAGACTTGCAACAACCATTTGAGATCGATACAGATGCCTATGACTATACTATTGGGGAAATTATTACTCAACAGGGGCATCCAGTGGCATATCACAGTGCGACATTTTCCAACATAGTTTGAAAGTATCCCACTTATGAAAAAGAAATGTATTCCATTGTGCAGGCTTTCCGACAGTGGAAGCATTACATTTTGGGTAAGGAAATGGTCATCCACACAGACCATCGACCCCTGTAGTTCATACAGACACAAGGGAAGTTGCAGAATGATCGCCATTAGAAGTGGTCCACATATCTGCAATAGTTTCATTTGAACATCAAGTACAACAAGGGTAGCACGAATAATGTTGTAGACTGCCTCAGACCACTGATCGTGGTGATAACCATCATGCTCAACTCTTGTGGGCATGAGACTTCTGATTGGTCTCTTCTCTACAAGAGCGATCCATATTTCGACCACACATACAAGACACTCTTGGAGGGTAACTGAGTTCCAAATTTTCACCTCCAGTATGCACTACTATGTCACCTAGGACACCTTTGTGTTCCTTCAAGTAAGCGTGCCAAGACGATTTTGGAAGCACACTATAGTCGATTCACTGGTCATTTTGGGGTAGAGAAAACAATGGCAGTATTGCATAAGTATTTCTATTGGCCAAACCTTTGACATGATGTCGGGAAGTACATCATATCCTGCACTGCCTGCTCTATTTCCAAACCAGCCATCAAGCAACAAGGCCTCTATACTTCGTTGCCTACCCCTAGTTGACCTTGGAAATCCATCTCCATGGATTACATGTTGGGCCTTCCTTCTACTAAGCATGGAAATGACTTTGTTTTTGTGGTTGTCGACAGATTCTCAAAGATGGCCATTATGGAGGCCTGCAAGAAAAATATCACAGCAGAAGCCACTGCTAAAATCTTCTTTGAACAAGTGTGGGTACAATTTGGGATCCCATAGTCTATCATCTTAGATCATGACAACAGGTTCCTCAGTACATTTTGGGCCAGCCTCTGGTCAATGTTGGACACCAAGCTCACCACGTCCACAACTTTCCATCCCCAAACTAATGGCTAGACAGAGGTCGTCAACAGGATGATCATACACATTTTTCACATGTACAACTCAAATAATCCACGCACATGGGATGAGAGCCTCCCCTATGTAAAACATAACTATAACCAGGCCCTCCACAGCTCAACCGACCATAACCCCTTTCAGGTGGGCTTGGGATTCCAGCCATTATGTCCCATTGATGTAGCCATACCATTTGCATCTACTCAGGTTGATTTGGCTCATGTCCAGTCTGAAGCTACCAATGTGAAAAGATTCATTGAGTGCATTCATCACATTCACCAACATGTTCATGACATATTGGACAGATCCAATGCTAAGTACAAGCAGCGTTATGATCAACATTGTGTGCAACACAACTTCCAGGTGGGTTACAAAGTGTGGCTACATTTGTAGAAGGAGCGCCTCGCTGGACCCCACCTGCTCCAACATGGGCCATACACCATCACCAAGGTTGTAGGGGACAATGCCTTCGAGCTCAATATCCCACCATTCCTTGGTTAGCACCCAGTGTTCAATGTACCTTACTTTCCACCTCTACTGGACACATCCGACATGGTAGAACAAGTCACACCAACAAAGTTAAACCCAGACTTCATGGAACAAGACACAACTGATCGGATTATGGAAACACATATCAAGAACACCTTCCAGTAGAGGATCCAGCTATATCGATTTTTCAAAGAAGGCCAACTCCTTCACCAGGGCAAGTGGCTCACCAGGGACCAAGTTCACCAGAAGTTTCCTCATCTCATGGAGGAACTCAACGCAATGGGGACCATTGCTTCCTAATGGGGGAGAAATGATCCAGGTGGATATTGGTTGCCACCCACCTATTCCACTTGTACCCCCACCATTGTTTCTTTCAGTTTTTCAATTTCCTTAATTGTAGCACAATTTACTATTTTTGGCAGTTTTTCGGGTCCTAAACTTCCGGAGCCGTTTTGAGGCCCTAAACAACATTTTTTGGGCATCATCCAGTCGTTGAATATTATTTCATTCTAATCCATGATAATTGCTATCAATATTTGTAGTCCTCGGATATATCTTTCTAACGATGTATCATATGCGTCAAACGAAGATAGTATGCCAAAGTTACGACCTCGGGAAATTGATGTACCAATTTACCCCGACGGGGCCCATATTCTAGCGTTTCATCTCCTAGGGTTAGGTTTTTGGATGTTTAGGGTTTCCATTTTTTCTCAATAATACATAGGCCTTTGAGCCTCATTGGAACACAAATTACAGAGGCTTGTAGCCACCACATCTCTTCTCAGAGATAAGTTACCAGTACCCTAGCTAGTTTATTTCTATTATGTCTGTAAACAAATTTCAGTTCTTTGATATTAATGAAATGAAATGTTATTTTCGTTGCATCTTTGTATTCATGGTTATTTGTGTATTCTGTTGTGTTCCTACATAAATTTGGATCAACTAGGTACCTTGGGGTCCATTTTCATCATCGGTGGGTCCCCCTCACATATGTTAATGGTATTACTCAACGAATGGTAGTTAGATAGTTTCTACCATGCTCAACATCATCTCATCTCTTCGCATGATGTAGAATCATACTATCAAGGTTGAGCTGAAGACATTAGTCTTGGGAGAACATGTTGATAAATGGTAGATATGATATTCCTTGAGTACATTAGGTTAGATCTAGCATAGATTTGAAATTCCTAGTGCTTGAAAGGTTTGAATTTGGTGTTTGTTGTTCTATTGTGTGCAGGAAGTAGGTGGTAGGAAATGGAACAATATTTCTAGAGATGCATCAACTAGAATACACATTGGAAATCACCAGGGACTATGTTTGAATCATTCTCTTTCCTTTTCATAACACAATTTAGGATCATATCTAATATATCTAGAGGAGAAACTTAATGTTTTATATCATACAGTTCGTCCCGAATCATAGGAATATTTGAGGGAGTGCTCACTTGTCCGAAGAGGGGATTTCTCTATAACAGATAGGAAATATTCAATGCAAGAGAATTAATAGGATTTAAAGAAATCAATTGATTTTCATGTTGATGGGATTGAATATCATTATGTTTACCCAACATGGTTTCTAGACTTTTCCATGTTGCACCGTGGGTCTCAATTCCTTGAAGGTGAAAGTGAATATCATTGAAGATGGAAATTTCGATTAATCCATGTTCTTTGTCATTTTTACTACGTCATTTGGACTTCTCTAATGCATTAAGAGAGGTCATTTATGTTCCCAAGGTAACCTAGTAAAGTTCCCTACTTTGTAGTATATCCTCTATACAAGATTTCCATGAGAAGTAGTTTGAAAAAGTGACAAGGAGATCACTTGGACTAGACATATATTCAAGTAATATGAATTCAAAAGTATAAATTGATCGTCCAGATAGAAAACTCTCAAAAACATAGGCAGTTTCAAAAACACAACACAAAAAACAAAGTCTAAATGTCAAAGTTATGCCAATTTGAATAAAGGATTAAAAAAACCAAGGTACCATGTGGAAAGTGGAGGTTGATCTATGTGGTGATGGGTGCACAATGAGGTTGTGGGATAAAAAAAATTCCTTCATTTTCTAACTTTCCCTATAAGTTCACGTTTACAAATAAGTAACTTTATAATGTAAGTGACCCATTGTTATAAAATAAGTGAGAATTATTTTAAATGATGTTACTTTATAAATTAAAGTCGCATGCAAAAAAATAACTTTGAAAAAAAAACATTAAAGTTACTTTATGAATGATTYAYTTTTATAATTTAAGTGAAATTCACWTTATAATAAAGTTGTATTATAACTTAAAGTWRCATGAGATTTTTCAAAAAGTAACTTGCTGAAAATAAAGACCTAAACTCAAGACCTCTAATTTAATAAAATAACTTTCAACCAAATGCATTGATGTAAGATATATAACAAGGGATAAGAAGGAGAAGGTTTTTTATTTAACTCTTTACCTTGAAGTGTGTGCTTGCCCCCAAAACCATTGTTTTTTCCTACATAAACTTCGACACAGTGGCACACACAAAAAAAGCAAAATTTCGAGAAAAAAAACAAATCCAAAACTTTATAAGTTTGGAGTTAGATCTTGATTAGCCTACTTGAAAAATGTAAGTTTTTTCTCTATTTCTAATTTTTTGAGATCATAGAAAGCATAGGGTAAAGAGCATACACAGAAAATAAAACAATTTCCCCTCTATTTTTTATTTACTAAGATTGCATAAGGCACGTGGATAAGAACATACACAGACTGAAAGGGGAGCAAACTAGAAAGAAAAATAGAAACACAAAATTGAAATATTAAAATAGAATAGAAGAGATTTTAAAACCCACATTGAAACTGTATACCTCTATATTTGATAAAAAAAAAGATGTATCTTGCACAAATTTAAAAAAAAATGGGTGATACAAAAAGGGTTTCCAACTGAAAATAGTTCTACATGTGTAGTGGATTCATTCTCTTGGCCCAACAATCATCAGAAACAATAGAATCTAGAATTCCTTTGATGCATGAAGTGATAGAGGTTCAATATCATGATTAACAATAGGAGCAGGTCTTCATAGGTGCTTTAATACCATGTTTGATAAACAAGGTATACCCACATAGGTCGAAAACCTTAAAGAAATTTCTCACACAAATAGATCAAAGATCAATACACCCATGTATTATGTGGTTAAAATACTTAGAAAGGGAAACAATCCATATCCCTAACCAATGAAAACACTTGATGTCATGTGTTAATGCAAAAGAAAAATAATTTAGATATGAGTTTTTCACAATCGATCATCAACAAATGACCCTCCATGCTCTTTAAATAGAGACCATGGATCATATTATCTTTCAATATCAAGGAAAACATGAACTGCCAGATCACTTTATATCTAGAACATAATTGTGACCATTGAATTCGATAGTTACAATGCATACTAAAGAAACACACTTTACCTAAAGACATGTTAAAACAAGTTGATATTAACTAACTCCTAAGTGTCTAAATATTCTAACATGATCCAAATATCTTATTCTTTTGAGTGGGAATCCAAAATTCATGTAATCAGGTGGAAACTTAAAGAATGGGAAAATACCTCATTCACCCCTCCTTCCAAATATTAAGAATAAGCACATCATGAATTGGATAGCTTCCAATTAGGGATGAAATACAAAGTGATAAAAAAGGCTATGTAAGATAAGGAAAGTGAAATATTTCATCACATGCATCAAGCATTAAAAAATGAGGAAGGATTATAACATATAAAATCAAGAATTGTATGGATTCAACCAAGATATTAGAATACATTTTTTTTCCTTAATCAGGAGTGATCTTGACAGTTGTGTAAGCATATCCATGAAATACAACCAGCTGATGCGAGAAAAGTTTTTCAATTTGATGAGTTGGTGGTGGTAGCAAGGAAACATTTTTCCAATCTTTATTCAAAATAATAGATTGCCTTGGAAGTAGCATTGCATGACATGATTCAATCCACCATCATAGAGATATTAGAGGAAAATGCTGTAATCAAAAGAATAGAGGAATATAAAGTTTTCCAAGCGAGTTATAGTGTTGAGCCCGATAAGTCCCCTACACCAGACCACTTTACCATATACTTCTATATATATTGTTGGAATATAATCAAGAATGACATATTCCAAATGATGAATCGAACATGATATATGTTGAAGGTATGAGACAACATAAACTAATATTTTATATCCCTTATCTCAAAATATCATAATCCAACCTCCTTTTGAATATTTCAGACCATTTCTCTATGTAATGCATCATAAAAAATACTAACCAAGATTGTAGCTCAAAGAATCAGTTCCCTAATCCCAAATATTATTTTTGAGGAACAAGGAGGCTTTGTGAAAAAAGATAGATCACTCATAATATCATTTTAGTCTAAGAAGATATATATTCCAACCGAGCCAATAATGAAAATGGCACGGTTATCAAGCTTGATATGGTGAATAATTTAATGGTATTCAACTTCTCTTTATTTTTGTTGTGTTATGGTAGTTTGGTTTTGTTGAGCCATTAATAGGTTGGATCAATGCCTATATTGGAGGTCCTTTGATTTCCCCTTTGCTAAATTGTATATCTACTCCCCATTTCAGGAATATATAGAATTGAGACAAGGTTTTTCAATATCCCTATGCTATAAATATTGATGGAAGAACCCTTAGGAAAGAAACTAGAGAAACATCCTTAGACTGGATGCCAATTGTGTAGAATCCCATATCCTTCTACTACATGCCAATTGTGTATAATTTAAAAAAAATGAAAATCTAGGGGGTGAAATGGTTGAATCCTTCAAGCCGAGGTATCCTCATCATCTCCATTATCTCATCCCTTCCTATATATCTTAGATCTATTTTATCATATCCTATAGGTATTATGTAGATGAGAACGAAAGAGATAAGATGCTTTATGTGGAAAGTAGGCAAATTCGATAGTAAGAAATTCCATTTAGTTAACTAGAACACATTTTGTGCATCATATGATAGGGGATGTTTGGAAATAGAGGATATAGCTTTAATGAATTAATCTTTGGAAGATAAAAATTTATGAATATTTATCTTTGTCCCCTCTACTTAGTGGAAATAATTCATAAGGAAAAAATACCTATGTAGAGGGTGGATTAGAAATCTTGACTTCCCTCTCCCAAACACTATAGGCTCTCCCATATGGAAACTTTGTAAAGTCGTTTCCTCTACTCTTCATGTTCACCTATCCTAGGTTCCAAAAGAATTATAGCATATAAAATCAAGAATTGTATGGCTTCAAAAATGAGGAAGGATTATAGCATATAAAATCAAGAATTGTATGGCTTCAAGAAATATATTAGAATACATTTTTTTTTTTAAGCAGGAGTGATCTTGACAGTTGTGTAACCATATCCATGAAATAGAACCAGCTGATGAGAGAAAAAAAATTCAATTTGATGAGTTGGTGATGGTAGCAAGGAAACATTTTTCCAATCTTTATTCAAAAGAAGAGACTGCCTTGGAAGTAGCATTGTAGGACATGATTCAATCCACCATCATAGAGGTATTAGAGGAAAATTCTCTAATCAAAAGAATAGAGGAATATAAAGTTTTCCAAACGAGTTAGAGTGTTGAGCCCGATAAGGCCCCTACACCAGACCACTTTACCATATACTTCTATAGATATTGTTGGAATATAATCAAGAATGACATATTCCAAATGATGAATCGAACATGATATATGTTGAAGGTATGAAACAACATAAACTCATATTTTATATCCCTTATCTCAAATATCATAATCCAACCTCCTTTTGAATATTTCAAACCATTTCTCTATGTAATGCATCATACAAAATAATAACCAAGATTGTAGCTCAAAGAATCAGTTCCCTAATCCCAAATATTGTCTTTGAGGAACAAGGAGGCTTTGTGAAAAAAGATAGATCACTCGTAATATCATTTTAGTCTAAGAAGATATACATTCCAACCGAGCCAATAATGAAAATGGCATGGTTATCAAGCTTGATATGGTGAATAATTTAATGGGATTCAATATCTCTTTCTTTTTTGTGTGTTATGGTAGTTTGGTTTTGTTGAGCCATTAATAGGTTGGATCTTGATATGGTGAATAATTTAATGGGATTCAATATCTCTTTCTTTTTTGTGTGTTATGGTAGTTTGGTTTTGTTGAGCCATTAATAGGTTGGATCAATGCCTATATTGGAGGTCCTTTGATTTCCCCTTTGCTAAATAGTATATCTACTCCCTATTTCAAGGATATATAGAATTGAGACAAGGTTTTTCAATATCCCTATGCTATAAATATTGATGGAAGAGCCCTTAGGATAGAAACTAGAGAAACATCCTCAGACTGGATGCCAATTCTGTAGAATCCCATATCCTTAGACTACATGCCAATTGTGTATAATTTACAAAAAAAAACGAAAATCTAGGGGGTGAAATGGTTGATTCCTTCAAGCCGAGGTATCCTCATCATATCCATTATCTCATCCCTTCCTATAGGTATTATGTAGATGCGAACGAAAGAGATAAGATGCTTTATGTGGAAAGTAGGTAAATTCGATAGTAAGAAATTCCATTTAGTTAACTAGAACACATTTTGTGCATCATATGATAGGGTATGTTTGGAAATAGAGGATATAGCTTTAATGAATTAAGATCTAGAAGATTAAAATTTATGGATATTTATCTTTGTCCCCTCTACTTAGTGGAAATAATTCATAAGGAAAAAATACCTATGTAGAGGGTGGATTAGAAATCTTGACTCCCCTCTCCCAAACACTATAGGCTCTCCCATATGGAAACTTTGTAAAGATATTGCCTCTACTCTTCATGGTCACCTCTCCTAGGTTCCAAAAGGATTATAGCATATAAAATCAAGAATTGTATGGCTTCAAAAATGAGGAAGGATTATAGCATATAAACTCAAGAATTGTATGGCTTCAAGCAAGATATTAGAATACAATTGTTTTCCTTAAGCATGAGTGATCTTGACAATTGTGTAACCATATCCATGAAATAGAACCAGCTGATGAGAGAAAAAATTTCAATTTGATGAGTTGGTGGTGGTAGCAATGAAACATTTTTCCAATATTTATTCAAAAGAAGAGACCGCCTTGGAAGTAGCATTGTAGGACATGATTCAATCCACCATCATAGAGGTATTAGAGGAAAATGCTCCAATCAAAAGAATAGAGGAATATAAAGTTTTCCAAGTGAGTTAGAGTGTTGAGCCCGATAAGGCCCCTACACTAGACCACTTTACCATATACTTCTATAGATATTGTTGGAATATAATCAAGAATGACATATTC